>JAAVUI010000082.1:0-12918 GCA_014899075.1 Fusarium goolgardi | reverse complement strand
CCTATCTTCCCATTCCATACTTGATGCCCTGGATCGTCAGATACACCGCGCCTAGCAAGCTCCGCCGCCGCCGCCTCCATCACCACCACCCCCTCCTCCTCCTCCGCCATCACCCCCACTGCCGCCCCATCCATCAGCCCAGAAACCTGCCACATCACCAACAGCAGATCCCATGTGGTCGTATTTGCGTTGCTTTTTGTACTTGTTCTTGTTTTTGTATTTCTTTGAGTATCCATAATTATCGTATTTGTTTGCATAGCCCATTGCAGGTTGGGGATAGTAGTCGTGTACCATTGGCTGCTTCTTCTTTCTAAAGAATGGTAGACACATTTTTGTGTTGTGTACTTGTTGTAGTTTTGTGTTTGTGTGTTGGTTTGTAAAACAGTATCTCTTTGGAAGTTGGACGTTGACGTGGTTCTATGTTTGAATAGATTTTGTTTGGGATCTAATCCGGTATCAATGTTTGGATTAGATGGTTGAGTTGGGTGCGAGTTTTTAGTATGTATTGGTTTGACTCTTGAGTCTCTGTGGTAATGATGATGATTTTGATTGATGACGATGGAGTATGCTTGAGTGGAAATGTCCATCTATATATACGACTCAACACTGGTATACGATCAGCCTTGAGAACTTCACATGACGTGATGATGGTCACCTTGTTAGTTTCAAACCCAAGGCTGAGCTCTCGGATATTGCACATCCAACATTGTTCCAGAAGGCATTTAGCGTCATAATTCATCTCGCTAGCTGCTAATTGGCTCTCACCACGACATAGCTGAGCGGGCTGTGTCGCCAAATGAAGGGGAAGATTGGAACATCGCCCTATCCTTACCGTATTTAGTCTAGCAGCCCATCAGCCCTGCCCGAAGGAGCCACCGATCTTTACTGTATTAGAGGGCAATGCAGCGATGATCGACACGTCACTGGGTGTTGAAATTCGCGAGCTTTGTTGCTGCGCCATAGATAGATTACGGGGTAGCCGCTTATTTGTCCCAGAAAAGTAATGATTGGGCGAAATGACGATAGAATTAGATAAAGGGATACCGGATGACTTGGTCTAAAATAGTCGAGCAGCAAAAGCTTTTTATATCATCGGGGTGGTCATTGATTGACACGAGTCCATAATTTACTAGCTCGTGAATTGTTCTCTATCTTGTCATCCCAGCATGACCTCAACCCAATTAATAATCAGTGAACACACTCTCCTCGCCCGCATCAATACCAGCCCATGCCTTGGTAAGAAATTCTTCAGGCTGAGTAAACTTGAAGTCAGGCAACAGTTTATTCCACTCATCAGAAACCTGGAACGCGCCATCCTGTAACCCGAGCAAGAGACCCTTTACCATATTGGCCGCGAGCTCTTTGCGGAGGGCGACGGGAATTGACGGGTGCTCAGGCAATGGGAGCCACGAGGCCTTGACTTCGCCAGCGAGAAGGTCTTTGCTCTTTAGCTTCTCAACAGTGAATGGCTTGCCTCTGATCTTCTCTCCTAGTGCCATTAAATCATTCAAAGTGATATCGGCGCCTTTGATACCACTGACGATGGGCCACTCTTCCTCAGACTCCACAGCCAGAGCAGTGACCTTGGCCGCGTCTTGTGCTGTGATAAGGGAGAGGACAGCTTCGCCATCATCAACGAGGAGAGCACGACAATCATTAAAGTTGATGAATATTTCAAACATGGTAACATGCTTGGATGACTTATAGGGATATGTCATGTAGTTGGTAAAAAGTCCGTACTGAAAGAGTGTATACTCGATGACCTGGGGGTCTCTGATCAGTTACTCTGTGTGTGAAGGGGTACAAGAAAGTTACCTTCTTGTCCTTATCGATATCGGCCAGGTACTCTCGAGTTACTCTCTTGAAGTCATACCAAGGCAATTGATCGAGTTTGGAGCTATGTAAAGTCAGCGCGCATGCAGCCTTGTATGATTGGGTGCTTACGATCCCCATTCGCTAGGTGCGAAACGCTTCACTCCAGCGCGGACAGCAGCATCAATCAATTTTTGTTGTGCTCCGGCTGCCGTATCGCCCGGTGCGACGGACATAAAGGAAAGGACAGTGTGGACGCCCTCCAAGAGCTTTGCTAATTCGTCGACATGTTCATAGTCCGTTTTGAACCATTTGACTCCTGGTGCAATGTCCTTTTCGGGTGCGTCCTAAAGGTGTGAGAATTGGTTATTGTCTGTATCTGATTTCCTACCTTTCGTGAGAGGAGTATGATCTCGTGTCTGTTTCTGGCGAGAAGCGCATCGAGAACTTCCCGACCTACGTCTGCGATTTGTATAAGTAACATATCATGAGAACAAAGATGCTCTTGGACATACTTCCAGCTCCTCCAGCAATTGCGATCTTGACCATGTTGAGCTTAAAGTGTGTTGTTGTGAGGTGTTCTGTTGAAGTGGGTTTTGAACTTGAAATGTTGCTGAACAACTGGTTTAATGATTCTTATAGACGCTCTTTTGTAGGAAAGTGCCAATTCTTTGGCGATTGTCTTGTCCGCCATTTCGGCAATGCCAGAGCTTTTGTCCGCCGATGTTGTTATTGTTAGCATCCCTGAAGTAGATATGTCCGACACTTGTTCCCAGTCTCCAAGCATTTCCAACACTGGGCTGCTAAAATAAAGGACAGAATAAGATATTCAGTTTCTGCACTTTCAAGCGTGTTCTGTGCTGCTTATTTTACGCATCCTCAAGCCTAGGTCTCATGGCCTAAAACAAGCTATGCCTAATCGAGTTCGACAAAGGGATGGATGACAAATTATCTATGTCCGGGAAATCGGTGGACGAAGGTACGAATCTCTCCCGCCGTCAGCAATCATGACTTTATTCCCTCCTGAGTAGAAACCCTCCATTACCTACTCTCTGTCAAATTCCACTATCAAAAAATGGGTGACAACATCTCATTGGACGAGCATCAATTTTCAACCACTTCCCGGCCCTCGCAAAACGAATCCGCACCAGCCCCGAAACGGCGGAAGCTCCGCAAAGGGACACAGTCATGCTGGGAGTGCAAGCGGCGGAAAGCAAAGTGCATCTACTCTGATCATCTTGGCATTTGCGATTCATGTAAAAGACGTGGCACAGATTGTGTTAGTCAGGATGTGCAAGAGAACCCACCTCCACTGGGGAGTAACAAACATGTCGTTGATCGCCTTGGAGAAGTCGAGGCTTTGGTTCAGCATTTGCTCAAGGCTTCACAAACTGAGAGACAGTCGCAGGATAGACTTGTCTCATCCGAGAGCTTAGGATCGAGGAGACAGAGCCACGATGATGAATATTCCTCGGATTTGCCTACTATCGCTCGAACCAATATCGATGTCGGCAACAAGGACTCGCCTACGGTCAGTCACAGAGTGAAAGACTCATAAATTAAATGCTAAGATCTTCTAGAATATCGTTCCAAATACTACACTGGAACTAGAAGAATCACCTTCACTTCCATCGGAAGGTGAATACGATGATCTATACAATGAGCTTGTGGCTGCCTGGCCCAATCCAAACGACATGAAAGTCATCTTAAGCCTTCCAGTTGAGCCCTCGCAGATCATCCGCGCACACACTTGCGCACCGCCAAAGGATCGAAATTCTGGTCTTCCATCTCCTACGAACCTTCTTGGCTTGCCACCACGCGGCTCACATCCCGTCCTCGTGGCACGAAAGATGCTCGTCTTAGCAACTTATCTGCAAGGAGTACCGATAGCGTCAGAAAAGCACCTTGACAAGCTCAGCCTCAGCTACGAGACGATAATGGCTCGGTTGGTTAAATTCGCACACGACAAGGTCACGTGTAACGACGATCTGGTATCTTCGCTCGAAGGCATAGAGTGTATAATACTACAAGGTCTGTACGCGAACTATAAAGGAGATCTTCGCCGTTCTTGGCTCGCGGCTCGTCGGGCGGTCATGATCGCCCAGATGATGGGTCTCAACAAAGGAGTGGTACCGTTTTCCTTCCGGGACGTTGCCGTAGACGTCAATGATTTATGGTTTCGTCTCATCAACTTTGACAGATATTTATGTCTTATGCTCGGTCTGCCCCAAAGTTCACCCGATGAGACATTAACTCATATGGAAGAACTCGGATCACATACGCCCAACCAGAAGTTGCAGAAACTTTGTTCAATTGCCTGTGGGAAGCTCTTGAACCGGAAACCATCAGAGATCTATGACCAAACCATCACTAAAGAGGTCGACAAGATTCTTCGAGATGCTTGCACTTCTATGCCTGCGCAGTGGTGGGTCATGCCTACTCTTGCATCGCATTTGGAACTACCCGACAAGATCCGCGAAACGCTCCGTTTCAACGATCATTTTATGCAGTATCATATGTTGCTTCAGTTACATATGCCGTACTTACTCAAAGAAGGTAGCGTAGAGAATTGCGGTTATCACAAGCTCACTGCCATAACAGCAAGTCGAGAGATCTTGACGCGCTTCATCTCGCTCCGTACGATGCCTCAAGTAAAGACGTATTGCCGGGGAACTGACCTCATCGCTTTCATGGCGTGTACGGCATTGACATTTGGCCATATCCTTTGTGATCATCGTCAAAAAAGGATTGAAGATAACGGATACCATTTCATTGTCCAACAGAGATTGAGCGACCGAGGACTGCTGGAGCAAGTGCTTTCTATAGCTGAGAACAAGATGCAAAGTTCTGATGACGATATATCCGAGCGGCTAGCGACACTACTTCACTACCTTCTCGCCATGGAAGATAACGTCACAGCTGGAATGAGGTACAGTGTGGTACTCGCGGAGGATGCCATGAAAGACGGGGGCTTGGGTCATCGCGTCAAAGCTAATAATGATGGCACCGAGCTAGAGATCCATCTTCCTCACTATCCAGTGATTAAGATTTTGCGTCGCGATCCCGAAGGAAAGGAACCATTGCCAGCTTTGATGGAGCTTTCTTGGGCGAATATACCAGTCGATAACAGGGGAATCAGAGGGTCGGATGTCAGTATGACGGGTTTATCCTCAGGTATCGATATTGCTGGACCATTGCCGTTGACTGGAGTTCATAATTCTGAAGGAAATATGGCAAGGGATGTTGATGTTCCACAAATTATTTCAAATAATTCAGATTCAGACACATGGACGTTGGAAGGGATCGATATGAGCTTTTTGGATGCTTTTACGGATGGGCCTGCTGTTATCTGATAGAGAAGCATCAATGATGTACATAATGACGTGTAATGATAGTAATGAGATTAAGAACGTCATGCGGTATCATCCTTATCACTAATTACATTGCGGACTCGCCTTGGATCTAAGTTCACAGTGACAAAGCTGGAGTCACCTACTAAACAGATCTGGAAGAAAATTTGGCCGCTAGACACAAGGGATGAAATTAGTAGGCCAGCTAATGCTGATTAGATCATACTTCTAAGGTTGTTTACGGTGCCAGCAACGAAGGAGAGCGGCATGAGATTCAAGTTTTTCTTTGTATTGTCAATAGGCCGAGAGTAGATAGGTTCGACGAGAAAAGAAAGATCTATGATTCAATGAAACCCTAACTGAGAACGGAAACGTCCCCTCGAGTGACAACTGGCCACTATCTAAATCAAGATTGAAATGGCAGTTGTCTCTGGCTGCAGAACAGGATATTCAACAGTGCCTTCAGTCTGGCCCTTTGAATACTTCTCAAACTCCACTCCGGCACTCTTAAGATGACTGTAAAAGTCAGCTGCAGCTTTCTTGATAGCCTTGCAGTTGAACTTTGTGTTTTCGGTTATAGTACGGCTTTTGTTGACATTGTACAACGACTTGGCGTAGGTGATCAGGTTGTAGTCTTGCTGCACCTTGTAGCTGAGTAGTTCTGGTAACTGGGCAGCCAGAAGCCAGTCTTTCCACTTCATGTCATCGGTACCGATGGGCAGAGCTGCAGTGAGATCCTTCTCCGTGTAGCTCTGCAGGGCTTGGAGATCCTTGGGCAGGGGTGTGCAGAGCGCAGGTGGCTTGGATGGTACAAAACTGTAGTAATAGTCCTGGAGATAGTTGACAGCAGTATGTTGTGGTGAAGCTGTGTGGATACACATAGTGACTGCGTCGATGAGCTCTTCCACGGTGGTGATGATTGGGAATGATGGGATTTGACCATTGGTCTGAATCTCCTTACACCAGTCACAAATGTAAGGATCCTTCTGCACGGCGTGGTCTGAAGTGTACTGAGACTCGATAACGGTCTTGACAAAGTTGCGGATAATCCCCCAAAGTAGGTACATATCGTTGGCGTAGGGGTAGTTCTTGTACTTGCCACTCTTGTCTCCCTTGACGTCGAAGCCACGTTTCTTGAGATCATTGGGAATATACTTCTCTTGGAAGTTGAAGTTCTTGTATGACCAGTCGACCAGCTTAAAGGCATTGTTGCCCTTGAGATCGGTAGAAGGGCTTGTGGGTCCGAAGCCAGCAATTCTCGCGATGACGCCTGGGACTAATAGCTTGCGTGCGGCAGCATTCAAGGAAAGGGTTCTGAACCAGTGAGGGCTGAGAATCTCGTACAAGAGCTCGCCTTCAGGGATTGTTCGGTTTGTTGCGACGATGATAGCTTCCTCGATCATGTGCGTATCAACAAGATGGGTAGCAATCTCATGTCTCGCCCAGTCAGCTGTCTGGGCAACAGTTTTGGCGTATCTCCAAGGCCAGTCGTCCTTCTCAGCGATATCACCCTTATCATCTGGGGATAGTCTTCGGTTGAAGATGGTAATGGACTTTTCCAGCGAGCCTTTGTGGTCGAGTGTAATTGCTAACGGGTGAAGACGTCCATCATGGTGGAGCTGGAAGATAACCACCGAGGCGGCAGCGTATCGACTAGTAGTCTTTCCAGTTGGGGTGGTGCCTTTGAGTTCATACACAGTGTTCTGGAAGATTTGTTCATTGGAAATGCCCGTAGCTTCTCGGAAGTAAGAATAGTCTTGGATAAGGATATCCTTTCCATCTTCGAGAATTGCCTTGACTTTATCGAGACCTTGCTTCTGTGCTTCGTCGATGTAGGCCTTAATCTTATCCTTAGGAGTAGTCTCGATGGTGCTAGGATTGACACTGCTGAAGTGCTGCTGTGCAAATCGGGCGTCCGAGTACCAGTCATCATATTCGCCAATGTTGCGACCCTTCATAATGTCCGCTGCCTTGTTGAGATCGTTCTGGTTAGGGGTGTCGCCATTGCTTGTACAATCAGATGTTGGGAGCTGAGCCTTGTTGTACTTCTCAACGTCGGCAAGAGTAGGGCCCTTGTAGGGCGTATTCTCGTGGTCGATGTCCTTAGGGATAATGAAGGAAACCGCCTGTGCAATCTTTGCTACGAAGGCCGTTTCCTGCATGTCAAAGATTTGTCCAACTCCCTCGGATCTAGCGGAACCCGGTTTGCTTTGTCGCTCATCTGCGGGGAGGTTCGATTCCTCATTGCCATCAACCTTCAAGTGAGGAGGATAGCCATCACTCCCGTCACTCCATTGGTAGATACGCTTCTTGAGATCGAGGTCCCTCTGCACAGGAAAGATGGGTTCAAAGCCGCGCTTGTCAAAATGGGACACAGCACTATGGTATGGTTAGTAGGTTGAGGTAGGCTGCAAGATTAAAGGTTTACCTACGCGTCTTCCAAAATACTGTATATCTCAGTCAAGGCCAACCTCGTACCCTTGTAGGTTCCCTTCTTGAGACCCTCGTCCGCAACAAGGTCCCCATCGAGAGTTCCGTATTCATTAGTGCTGAGTGCAATGCCTTGCTTCAGAAGTTCATTGAGAAAAACGCCCTTGTCCCAGACTTCAAGAGGATCATGCTCGATATTATGTTCGAGTCCAGAGCTCAGGATCGAGTCCAGCTTGGATCTGGGCGGGACAATGTGACCAGCAACTGCAGACATGGTATAAGAGTTCAGCCGAGGACAAGTGTATGGGTCAAGGTAGAAGGGGATTTAACGGATGAGATGAGTTGGAGAGTGAATATGTTCAATGATCTGTGATGGTGGTAGCCTCTATATACTGTGAATGGCCTTGGTCGCTTGGGATACTTAGAAACATCTTAGATTCTAACGTGGCAGACGAAAGAGAACCTTTGACAGAGGTCATCTCAGCAGAGAAACAAGTTACCATCCGAGTATCAGCTACCAAGAACGTAGATAAAACGAGATGCTCTTACCAAAACGAAGCATTTGGGTAAAAGCCGCTTGGGCCCCTCTAACTATCGACAAGAATATTGCAACTACTGAGACATGCATTTCAGCTCGCCACAAAATTACGAAACGTCTCTGAAATCAGCCAACCACACGCTGGACATTCCAATAACTGCATGTTGTCTTGTTATATTTCGAAGTTTCAGACATGCGAAGAAAGCCACAGAAGCGATACTCCACAAAGCACCGTCACCGAACCAGTAGAATGCTTGACTCGAGGACTGAGGCTTAGACAAGGCATTGTTTAATAATGTTCTCGACCCTGGTGGACTTGGCTGAACTACTAGCGGTGGTGAAAGAAACCGTTTAGGCAACTTTGACAGGCGCTGGTTGGTACCCGCTGATGTGAGACATGCTAACCCTTACATTCAGGCCGCTGATGGGAGGTAGAAGGTAAGCAAATCCGGGTTCTGCCCCTGTTCATCACACTCTTCCAACATTCAAACTCCACATCAGCCATGGCGCTAAAGACGTTAAAGGTCTTATTTCAGTTTAGGTTCTGCTCTGCGGCTAGCTGGCTAGCCAGTTCGGTTAGTAGTATTCGGTATGTGAGACATACACTATGTTCACCACATGCGTTGGCACGTTATTGAAAGCCACTTTCAGGGACCTCAACTTCATTAGTGTTTTAATGCTCGATGGTGAAATCATACGACTTTACCTGCTAGATTCCTCTATGCGTATGCGACCATGGTAGAGGTAATCAAAGATATCGGTGTGACTACCTACCAAGAATAAACTAACGTACCCTACGATACAACATTGTTTGGCATATCGCTCTAGTACGGGTAAGCCGACACGGATCTGACTATGCCTTCGGCTCTAGCCGTCTGTCATCAAGCAACAGTAGTTTGGTCCAATCAACTGTGACATGAACCTAATCACTCTTTTTTCGTATCTTGACTTCGCTACCAATCCTTGTCACCGCCGCCATCACAAACCCGTTTTGATGTACCCCTGCATTCTACAACATCTTCGCAATGCTATGAAAAAAAGTCTCGTAATCCCTCTTATGTGAGGAGACTTGACCGACCTTGCATGCCAGCTTCCTCTACTGTCAACTGTCCAGTTTACATATATCTGCCCAAATGAGATACTTTCAAATAGGAAGCCCTACTGTGATGCGATTGATGAGAAATGTGACTTAATGCCCCACTCCGAGCGCGGAATAGACAAGACTGGTACAGTATCTCTACGAGCATGCATCATAGCCGCTTAGACTATTGGATCGGCCATGGTGAGCTGAAACTTCAAAAACCATATGTCCATAGGTGTTGCTGTAAACGTTTACTCTATGTACCGACGTTGCACTGACACGGCCAAAGCTGAGACACTGTAGTGTGATTTCAAGCCTCAGGTCTCAGGACAAGGATCAGCTATTCTAGACTGTTCTTCTCCATAATCTTTCCACTTGAAAATAGAAGCCTATTCTGACGTGTGTTTGTGGCTTGCTGAGCTACCCACGCGCATTATCCGTGTGATTGGTTATACATATCACATATCTGGATGGAGACTATGCTCAGCCGCACATTATATCTTATCCCGGATTAACTAAACTGATTGGCAGGAGAAGCTTCTGAAACACTCGATTAACCTGGCAGCGGCCGCTCTAGGCTTACTATCCCTCCCTCTTTTGGATAACTTTGTAATTTTTTTGTTCAAATTCACCAAAGCTATAGAGTCAATTCGTTCCACCGCCAGGCTTCCTACCACCTTGGGCTTCGGACTGAAATACCTGTTGATTCCGCGTCTTGGTTGACATGAAGAAACTGAATCTATCCGATTACAAGTCATCACTTTCTACTCAAAAGTTTTTCACAATGTCTATTCAAGTCGTTCCTCAAACTACCATCACCGTTGGCCTTGCCAGTGATGCCGCGGATCATAAGTCCAAGACTTGTTTGAATGCCGTGTGCAACAAGCCGGAGCCATCGAAAGATGAGTTGCCCCAACACTTGGTCACTGCGATGCAAGGAATCTTTGGAAAGCACCCAGGCTATCGAACAAGTGAGTCCTTCAGGAATTGTGCGTTAGAATCAAAACTTACCTATGCATATAACAGCTCATGCCAAAGGTCTTCTTGTAGAAGGGACTTTTACACCAACAGAGGAGGCCAAG
This sequence comes from Fusarium goolgardi, assembly GCA_014899075.1. Taxonomy (NCBI): domain Eukaryota; kingdom Fungi; phylum Ascomycota; class Sordariomycetes; order Hypocreales; family Nectriaceae; genus Fusarium; species Fusarium goolgardi. Next base: position 2,625 of record JAAVUI010000082.1, on the reverse strand, counting down.
AACCTTTCCACAGCCGCTCACTTCAACAATCCTTCTACCAAGGTCATTGCTCGCTTTTCAGTCGGTGGTGGCTTGCCTCATGTCGCTGATGCAGCCGACGGTGCTACACCTAAAGGCGTAGCCATTCGTTTTCAGATCGACGAGACCACACACACTGATCTGATTGCCCACTCCTTTAACGGATTTGCAACGCGCAATGGAGAAGACTTCTTGACCTTTCTCAAGCTTTTTGGTATGGATGGGTATACTGATGCTATGCTCAAGAAGGCCCAGGCCGGAGGCGGTGACTTTACCAAGGAAAAGAAGGAATATGATACAGCCCATGCTGCATTTTCGTCCTTTCTTGGAAACCCGAATCACAAGTCAGCCTTAAATTTCGTCCAGTCTAAAAAGCCAAACCCCCACAACTACGGCACAATCACATACTATGAGCCCAACACCCACGTGCTTACTAACAAGGATGGTAAAGTCACCAATGTGAGGTATCGTCTTGATCCTGCTGATGGAGAGCATTTATATCCGACCAAAACTCCCAAAGATAAGCAGAAGTTGGCACAGCTTGGAAACGACTACTTGGAGGATGATCTACGGGAGCGATTCCCAAGCAAACCAATTGTCCTCACTATTCAAGCACACATTGCGGGTCCTGATGATGTCCTGGATGATGCTACCAAGCCGTACCAGAGCAAGGAATTTGTAAATGTCGGTAAATTGGAGATCAACAAGGTCTCGGATGACAACGCTGCTCAGCAACAGCTTATTTCGTTTCACCCGAACCCAGAGAAGGGTGGTATTGAGGGAATCAAGTCTTCGGATGACCCCTTGATCCAAACGAGGAAGGGTGTTTACTGGATTAGTTCGGATCAGCGACGACATGAGACACAATTGGAGTAGGGGAGTTTATTTAGTTAGTCACTTTTGGCGGCGGTTGGAGTACAAGAACAATCAAGAAATGGAAATTCTTTGCAGTCCATGTTCTAAGATAGTAGAACAGATTTTTATTTCGCTACACCATACATGACCCTGTCTTTCTTGGTTTCGGATCTCTTCAGCTTCTCGTATGTTTTGTCAAGAAGTCAGTATATCTTTGGAGGTATTGAGAGGTTTCCACTGCATGAGGTAACACGACATGAAACCAGTGAGGAAGACCGGCATAACAATAAACATCTACCTCAACGCCATCGCTCTTCAGGGCTTCAGCTAGTGCGAAAGCATCGTCGCGCAGAGGGTCAGCACCGGCACACTGGATAACTACAACCTGTTAGAAACTGGCTCATATTCTCCGCCGACGAAACTTACGTGTAGGGGGGAGGCCCTTGAGGGAATCAGCCAGAAGAGGCGAGTGTCGGTAATCAGGCTTGGCATTTGGAGCATACGCATCGTAAAAGGTCTCGACACACAACGTACTGAGAATAGCATCATCACTATTTTGAATGCAGCTGCCATACTCGTACTTATCTTTGGGGAAGAACATCGGGTGGCACGATGATGGAAAGTGTAAAGCTTGAGCAATAATACCAGTGATGCCGTCTCTCAGGCAGCTCAAAGTAAGCGAGGCGGCCTAGAAACTATCAGTGACTGTAAAAGTTGAGGTTCCAAGGTTACTGACAAGCTGCCCGCCGGCTGAACCACCGCTGATAATGATCCTTTCGGGGTCAACACCTAGCTTGTGTGGGTTACTTTTGCACTATAACGTATAAGCGTGAAAGTCCTGCAAATCTGGAATTTCAGCCCAACATACCCAAATGAGTCCATCGTAACAATCATTGTTTGGTGTTGGGAAAGGATGTTCAGGTGCCCTGGTCACGTCAACAGAAGATCCTTCCACATATTTAAGCGAAACTTACTTGCGATATTCGACGCTCACAACAACAATATCAGGATTCATAGCCGCATAAACATTATCGATACCATCGACTTCGTGTCGTCCGAGACACCAGCCTCCACCATGCATGCGATACATGAGAACTGCATTTTTGTTCACCTTCTTTGACTTGTACACCTTGAGCTCGATGTTGGTACCATCGCGGGTAGGTATATTGATCAATTCTGTGGTGATTTCTTTGTATCTATCAGGTCCGCCTGGAGGCATTACAGCATCTGGATCACCCTCGACAGCGCGAACGGCTGGAAAGTCAGGGAGACAGTTGACGGCCGACCGCGCTTTGCGCATCTCAGGCTCTACTTGTTCGTACTCGGGTGTCTTTTTGGATAGATGGCCATATTTGGGAAGGGGTCTGAAAGGAGCTGTGAGGTCGACGTAGTCACAATTCGTTTTCATATAACCCATCTTGGCTTGGGTGGTGGTTGGTTGGAGTTCCTGGGTGGTTGGATGATTGGTAGTGAATCAACTGATAAACTGGCTCTTTGGAATTATTTGGGTTGGTCTTGAGCTATTTTATACTAATGTATTTAATAAGCGAGCGTGACAGACAAGCAAACAGGACATAAATCCCTCACCTTATATTAATACTGTTTAATATTACAAGGTTCAGATTGGTTAGTTATACAGCTAGATAAACATATAGTAAAAAGTAATATTATTAGGATTACCGTACATATAGCTTAGCAGAAGTATCTTCTATTACTACTATTATAGAGTTTAGTTATTACTGTATTAATAGC
>JAAVUI010000081.1:0-48576 GCA_014899075.1 Fusarium goolgardi | reverse complement strand
TGACAGGATTTGAGAAAAGAGGCACGTTTGGGGGGGGAGGGGGGGGAGTAACTGATTGGAAAGACGTTTTGGAAGCTTTCTTTACCGAATGGTGACCAGCCAGAGTGAGCGACAAATATTGTTTCTTGGGTACCGGACACAGCAGGGCCGCTCCGTTGGCGCACCCTCACAGCTCGAACGACGGTCTTGCAAAGAGGCGCATAAGGATGGGAAGAATTCAGATGGCATATCTGTTCGTGCGCTGAGCAGGAGATATGCCGGTACATCGCTAGCACACTTATTTTTAACAGTTGGTTGTTGCGCAATGTGTTATTATGAAACCAATAATGAAAATCACCGATTCCCCAATGGTCTTGTTCAGCTGACTGACTGCTGTTGTGATTCCATACGTAGTACATGTCTTGATATGAAGCGATGCTCCGCAGCGCGATTGATGCGATGTTATAATGAGCCAAAAAGGCTGGAAAGTGCGTCGCCGCCTTTTTTCTTTTTCTTTTTTGGTTTGTCTTTGGTGTCATCTTTTGATGAGCGCTTCGATGAATCTTTAGGTACTGTCTTTGGTTTACGTTCCTTCAACTGGATGTCCTTCGAGGGCACGTCTGATTTCGGTATTGATCTGCTCGTCTTCTTCTGTGGTAAAAGAAGCTCCTCACGTGAAATAGCGACGCCCATATCTGTTTCAGCATCGGGTGCCTCAACTGCTATTGACTGCACTGCCGATTTGAGCGGGTCGGGCGTGTCTGATACTGAGCTTGTTGCATTTTCAACATCCGTTGATGGCGATGCATAGTCGTGCTCGGATGGGACGAGGAGGGACAATAAAGTGTTGGTGCGAGCGAGGACCGACAGGAGGAGTAGGCCCAGAGGCGCATATTGATTATCGGCTGCTAGTTGGGAGAAAGTACTGCGCGTAAGAAAAATATGCGATTAGCCATGATGACGAAACGCCAAGGCTTGCAAGGGAAAGGCATTGACTGACATAAAAGCATCAGGGACGAGATGGCGCATCATCCATTTTGCGCGGACGAGAGCAGGGTGGGTGTTGGGTTTCGCATTGTTGCTGCTAGACTTTGTCTTTTTCTTTGGGCGCGCGACGACAAGATCTTGAGCAAGGTTGCGGACAGCGCGGCGCAAAAGGGAAAAAGAAGACCACCAGTGCGTGGAAGAATGTTGGTTCTTGTGACGGTGGGCGAAGCCGTCGAGGATGGGGAGGACAGGAGCGAGGGATTCGCTTGTGGAGGTTAAGAGAGCAGTATCGGGGGAAGTTGTCATGATGGAGGATGCGCGATCATTACTATTGGTAATAAAGGATTTTAACAAGAGAGAATGGGAGATTGTATAAGTCCGGGATTCGGCCGAGACAGGGAGAAAGATAGTGGTGGTTGAGGCTGGAAAGTGACGTTTTTGAAGCTGATGGATAAAGCTACTGGAAGTTTTACAGCGGTTACGATAAGATAAGGATTCATACACTCTGGATCTATCTAGCGTACATAATCTGACAAGTATTGAAAACTCTTTTTTTTTATGCTTGAATAGGGATAATGAGAGGCTTGCATTTGTTAGTCGTTTTTTCTTGATAATATCTCATGCACCGTTAGGTTATAGGCTGAATCTGTCGTGGAATTATAACCATTCATTCGTGGGTAAGGTATATATACACAGAGACATACCTGGTTGGAGGAAGCCGCATGCATGTCTGAGGTGCAGTTGCAGCAGTTTATTCTTGGCTCTGACATCAGAATACCAGTCATGATGTTTTTCTCAGTATGGAGGCAATGCTTTTTTCTCTTTCTAATTCCCTTGACTACTTTGTAGGGGTCAACAAGAATAGGTATCAACAATTACGCCCGCACAGTAACCCCCTCTGAAACCAATTGTAGTCAGATTTCCTATTAGATTGGTCTCGTGAGCCCCTACCTAGATCCGAATAAGTCTCATTCTCCACCGTCTACTTACCATCGTTCCCCATCCATACCCCCCCTTTGGAGCTGCACAAAACACTTGAATTGAATTACAGGTGGGGTTCAGTGCGACGAGGCAATGTCTAGAACTGCACTGAAGCGGGTACGACCGCTTGTTACTAGGTGAGTTACCCCGACTCTGGGCATTTTTCCATCATGAGATGGTGGAGGATGCTCAGTGAGACTGTTTTGTCCTTTGCCTTTGTCTTTGTCCTACAATAGCTTGCAGTCTGGTGTTTTGACGTTGGGTTATCAACTCGACCACTTGATTCGACTTGGACTTGTGCATTTCGTTTGTCCTATCAAAAAGCACTTGTTCCTCCGGCAGTTCACCCAATTCCAAAGTCATCCCCTCCCCTCCCTCCCCCAAATGCATGCAACAACAACAGACTACAAGAGACTAGGCACTCTTAGTTTGCTAGGGTCCTGCGAGGATCTCTTTAATCATTACTTCATGTTTAGTCAAAACGTCTTATCATGAGTACTACTAATTCTTGTATCAGCAATCCCTGTGGATTCGACCTGACCCTGGTTTGACCCTTTCAATCCAGTTACAGGTCCGAAATCAAGATCAAGATCAGAACCTGAAGCCCATTATCCGCAAAGGAGGAGTAAATGACCATCGGCTATCGTGCGCGCAGGGATCCCATGGTTGCGATAAGCTCAATCTTGTCTGCCCGGTCTGGTCTGGTACGCGCGCCCACTTTCTGTCACTCAGTCAGTCAGTAGACTACTGGTTAGTTAGCTGGTCAGGTATAACATACTTATCCAAGTTGAGCCTCGTGCCATATGACCTTGGGCCAAGTCTGCCCTCTCTCTCTCTGTGTCTGTTTCTCTTATCCGACTTGTTGTACTCTCCTCCTCTTCCTCCTTTGCAAATTGAACAATTCGTTCCTCGAGAGGTCTGGTGATACCTCGATTTTTGCCGAGTCTACAAACCCTGTCTCCCATTGCATTGCATTGCATCGTTGACCTTGTTTGCGACCTTCCAACCTTCCAGCTTTTTCTGCTGCCTTCGCCACCCCAGCCCAGCCCAGCCCAGCCAAAACTGCCCTGCTCAGCAGACCAAGAAAAGGTGGGATCAATTGAGATAACACAGAATCTTGTATTTGGTCTCAAACCGGATAACGAAACGACACGACGATACCATCAAATTTAATCAAAACCAAACGTGAAGTTGGCGACGATACAGAATTACAATGTCTGCGGCGCGGAATCCTACGACCTGGGATGACTACGATGGAGGTGGTTCCCCAGGTGAAAGCGTGACCGAGAGCATGCTTGAGCGCGAACAAGCTCTTGTCGACGACGACGACGACAACAACAACAACGACGATGGGGGCAACCAAGGAGGCTTCGGGAGGCGAAGACGGTGTGTTTTCAAAAGAAAACAAAATGCAATAAAAATCATTACTTACAATTAACTCCTGCAGATCCTCCATCACCTATCAATTGGCTGTCATCGCCGACATTGGCGGAGTCAACAGCTTCCGATCCTTTGCCAGAAGTTGGCAGCGAGCCGCAGGATTCCACGAAGTTATTCCTCGCCGACCGAGTTTTGTCCTTGCGCCAGAGGGAGAAGCACAAGATCTCGAGTACAGCCGCAGTCATGTTCAGGGGTCGCAACCGCAGTCGGGACTTTTGCGCCAACACCTAGAAGCATCGTCTTCCCAGGCCAACGGCGAATCCAGCTCGGCCATTGATTCGTCTCCAAGGCCGATGAGGATATCACGTCGCGATGACGAGACGAAGCCGCTGCTCGATGTCGAGGCGGGCGATTCATCAATCGCTGGTTCTCCCCGATCAAGCATCTTTGCTGTTCCACCTCACCTTGCGGCTCCCGACATCGTTGGTAGCTATGGCTCGTTCCGCGACTCTTCCCCTTTCGGGACCATGGACAGAGGTACGCGCCATCGTATCTCCTTTAGCGAGGGAAGTGGGTGGGGTGTAGCCGACGAGGATGAGGTGGAAGGTGAAGACGCGGCGCATGGTGAGCACCAGCCTATTCTTGTCAAGGAGGTCAAGCAGGGCAACAAGGTTGTCCTCGCTGTTGAGGGTCAGAGCACTCTTCCTCAGTCCGTCTTCAACTCCATCAACGCTCTCATTGGTGTAGGTCTGCTCAGTCTTCCACTAGCCTTTCAGATGACGGGCTGGATCACTGGTCTGTTTCTTCTCACCTTTACAGCTGCTGTCACCTCATACACAGGCAAGCTGCTGGCCAAGTGCATGAACTTTGATCCCAGCCTCATCACATATTCTGACCTAGCGTACGTCTCATTTGGTACCCGTGCTCGAGTCATCGTCTCTGCGCTCTTCAGTCTTGAATTGATAGCAGCCTGTGTCGCTTTGGTGATTCTCTTTGCCGACTCTCTGAGCCTCCTGCTCCCAGGTTTTGCCACCGTGAATACCTGGAAGGTTGTAGCCTCTGGCTTGGTATTGGTGCTCAATGCGCTCCCCTTGCGCCTGTTGAGTTATACCAGCGTCGTTGGTATTTTTTCCACCTTCTGCAGTAAGTCCATCAGCTCAGCATTATCCGTCCATCTACTTACATATTTCAGTTGTTGTCATTGTAATTATTGACGGTTTCTACAAACCGAATTATCCTGGTTCGCTACGAGAACCGGCGACGACTTATCTCCTTCCTAAGAACTGGCTGGCTGTACCCCTTGCATATGGTCTCCTTGCCAGTCCTTGGGGTGCTCACTCCGTGTTTCCATCGGTATGATACATGTTGCTATCTTTGAGGCCTTGAGCTAACACAATGCAGATTTACCGTGACATGCGTCACCCGTACAAATGGGGCAAGGCTGTCAACATTACATTCTCCTTCTCTGTAAGTGTCCAAGTTGTATGTATATCCAAGTCGATAGCTCATCTAACCTGTTCAGTACCTGGTTGATACCTGCCTGGCCGTAATCGGTCTGCTCATGTTCGGTGATGGCATCAAAGATGCGATCACCTCCAACATTCTCAAGTCCAAGGGCTACCCTGATGCTTTGAAGATTATCATGTGCATCTTCATTGCCATCATCCCCTTGACCAAGATTCCTCTCAACGCCCGTCCTATTATCACAACTTTGGACGTTATCTGTGGTGTCCACGAACAGCACCACCACCACCATGACACACCTCACAGTCAACCCACTCGATCATCTGTCCTTATCACCAAGGCAGTCCGAATGCTTGTCCGAGTATTTGTGGTTGTTCTTCTGCTGTTCATCTCCATCGTCTTCCCAGCCTTCGACTCCGTGTGTGCGTTCCTCGGCGCTGCGCTCTGCACCCTCATCTCCATCATCCTGCCTATCTCCTTCTACCTGAAGCTGTACTGGCAGGATGTTACTTTCCGGGAAAAGACCGTCTCGGCCATACTCCTCGTTGTATTTTCCATCTTGGGTACACTTGGAACCATCTGGACATTCTTGCCTAAGCATCTTATTGGCGCTGATTAGATTGTGTGTTTCTGAATTGTTTTGATCGTTGAGGCATCTATTGGAGTTGCTGAGCATTTGTGTGCCTTACTGGCCGAGCTCGGTGTGTTTGATTTACGAAAATGGAGATAGGACAACGAATAATATGTTATATATGAGCCGTTTTATGGCTCATTCTGTTTGGATTCATTTTGTTTCTATCCCACTGCTTGCATCGATGTCTGGCTTGCTAATGAAACCATTGTAAGACGTTTCGTCGCTCTCTCGAATGGAATGGACTTTCGCCGGGACGTACTCGTTACATAATGATAGCGGTTGATTTGTGAGGATCTACTAGAATATAACTTCCAACATAAAACGAAACCATGTAAATGAGCACTTCATGGCGAATACCACTTCTCACTAGGCGCTGTTCTCGACACCAGCAAAATAATATATATTTAATGAGCGTAGTCATGACTATCTAGACGTCAGAAAATCCGAGGCGTCTCCTGATTGTTACCACGTCTATCATCCCCAAGCCGCTTTGCTTTCATAAAGACCGAAAAGAGAGAGTAAAAAAAGCTCTTGGGTATCATCAGAAACCAGTCGGGAAAAGAAGATGATTTGTCGTGATACAAGCCGCACATCCCAATGTACATCCATCCGTTCACCCCTAGAATCCCCCTTTGATATAAACATTTCCACAATCGTGACCCAACTCCTGTGCAAGGTAAAAGAGTCCGAAGGTGCAGATTAAAATCACATAGATGACTCCGAGGTACCCCATAGCTGAACCAGAAAAAGAAACTGACCCAATCAACAGTCCTTCCGAATATGTCTTCGATCCTCTGATAACGCCAAAGTTCAGAGACAATGCCGCTGTACCCCCCTAACCATGGAAAACCGTGTCGCCAAATATCACGTTCCGTTGATGCCGTCTGTAGACTGCCGGCAGTCGAAAAAGATACGCAGAAGAGGAGCAAGGAAAACGCCGAAGTAGGAAGCACTTAAAGACGCCAAATCTTAGGAGAACAAACGTTGGTTCGCACCTGAAGGAGAGGGACTGCCCAAGTCCAGTTTGAGGATACGACGAAGATCGTTCTCCATGGCCTGAAGGTTGTTTGAATGGCTGTTATAAGGAGCTGGTGCATTTGGAATGTTCCTAGCACGATCGTATTGGTGAGCAGGAGGTGGTGGTGGTGCGAATCCGTTAGGGACAGATTGGGAAACGTTCGTGCCGTTTCCGCTGAAAAGAAATTTCTTTAGAGCCTCGGTGGGATCTTCAGGCTCAGGGTTGGCCTTTTGTTGGTGAGCAGATAGATCAGCGGGCGATCGCGCAGAATTGGTGCGAGCAGCCCGAATACGTTCCTGATAAGGTGTCGAGAAGGCCGGTCCCACAGGTCGGCCTGGAGTCCCGTCGAATTCTCCACTGTCGATACCTACGGATTGAAAACGGGCTTGGCTACGAGCAGTCTGAGGAAGGGTTGCCGGCTGCGGAACACTGCTAGGTCCAAAAGGAGACTGCACAGAAGGCGATTCATTGACAGGTCCCGAAGTAAGGAAGCTGCTGGTGCTTCCACTACGCTGGCGTTCCTTTTCCTGACGATGGGCACGGAACATGAAATCGAGAGGAGATTCCTGAACGCCCGACGAGGTCTGTCGCAAAGGAGTTGGCGCCTCGGTGTCAGTCGGAGGAGAAGGCTCCTGAACAATATCTCGTGGTGTCCTGGTGACACTAGGAGACTCAGTCGCCGGTCGAGAGACAAAGCTGGGAAGAGGCAAGGCAGATGGCGCAGGAGAGGCATGGAAAGTGGCGCCAGCGAAAGCAGAGATGGACTTCATAGAAGAAGATTGATTCGGAGGTGTGACACGTCCAGGGCGAGCAGAGTCGGGGGAATGGGGGCCAGTTTTGCCACGTTGTTTGTTGTTGTTGTTATTGTTGTAACTGCTGTTACGGTTTCGCTGTTTCGAGTTGGTATGGCTCATGGGAGAATCGGTGCCAGCTCCCTTCTGAGGAGTGCGTGGGGCACGATCATGTCGTGCGGGATCAATAGTGGCAACATCATTTTCGGAGGCATATGCTTTCTGAGCAGCGGGACGACCGTTTCGGCCGTTCCGACGTCGGGCAGGAGTCGCTGTAGGTTGAGAAGGTGTTTCGTTCATTTCGTCTGTGATATCACAAAGGTGAAAGAAGATAAGAAGGCGGGAAGGTAGATGAGGTGAGACAGAATGAGACGACAAGACAAGACAAGACGGGCGGGCGGTCGGGCTTGCTGTGTTGTTTCGTTTTGTTTGGTTGACGAATTGGGTTTGCGATTGTTGATACGATTGCGACAAGGCGGATTATGTTTCTGGCGGATTATACGAGAGAGAAGATGAGATCGAAGCGGGAATAGTGATTGAGTATAAAGCAACTATTCTTGTAATGAGAGAGTTGGCTATTCTGACCATGACTGTACTAGACCTAGATTGTAGGAGAAAGTGTGATTCAAGGACTGAGTAATGCATGAGGGGAACGGAAACGGAGAGGAGAAGACAAGTAGGGGAGGCTTTAGGTTAATAACTAACAAGCACAGGGCAGATCCGAAACAAGAGCCCACTGCTCGCCACTGCAGTGCAGTGCAATACAACGGACGGGAGGCAATGACGCGGGCGGAGCTAGCCTTAGGCTTGTCCAAGTGTACAAAGCGGAGTCTTTGAGCGCCTAAAGCGGCTCTAGACGACGCCTGGGCATTGATGTTTCACTGCCTGCTGTGCAGCCTTGTTTTTCGGGTGGGCAGTGCTGCAATGATTTCCTTCTGTTTGTCTTATCTTGTCAAGTAAAGTTGAGGGTAGCATCTAGCGGTAATTCTATACCCAGTGGATAGACAGGCGGGTAAAAATGGATTATAATATGTCAGATATCTACCGATAATAAGTGATATGAATGAATGGAATGGATGGAATGCAAGCTTTTTTGCCCGTGATTGACCCCGCCATTCCGCTTCGCTGTAACGAATGCCCGGGCGGGCTGTATTACAGGGTCGGGTGCTCCTATCCAATCCGGTCCATGGTAGCTGCCTGCTACCAGAGGTAGGTAGATAGATTCAGGTCCAGCCTTCCCGTTCAACTCTAGAGCCGCATCATCATTGTTTGATGGGAGACAAAGTTACCGGTAAGTTTATGTACCTCAGGTTTACTTTTTCGGCCAACTTATCTGCACCATCAAGGTTCATTTTCTTTCCTCTACGCGCCTTCTATGCCGACCGAATCTTTGCCGCTGACAGTCACTACTAGCATTCACATCATAGACCCATAACCACCGATATTCGTACGTCTTTCACTCCCGCTCTCATCTGTCGACCGCAACGCGACGACAACGATCCCGCACGACCGAAACTGACCGTCAGCATCTAGTGAGCGAGCATCTTTTCGTACCCGACGAACCGATTCCATATAATACAAACGTCGAACCTCGATTTCGACTACTATACCTACCCACCATGGCTGATGTTGAGATGAGCGATGCGCCTGTTGCCAAAAAGGCTGAGGGTTCCAACACTAAGAGTGTTGAGGGCAAGAAGAAGTTTGAGGTCAAGAAGGTACAGATCGCCTGGAGGTGACCATCCTGGACATTTGCTGACTGGAAATCAACAGTGGAACGCTGTAGCCCTTTGGGCTTGGGACATAGTTGTTGACAACTGCGCCATCTGCCGTAATCACATTATGGACCTGTGTGCGTTTACTGGAAATCTTTGCACGGCATCATCATGAGAGGCTGACAAATCCATCAGGTATCGAATGTCAGGCGAACCAAGCATCCGCTACGAGTGAAGAATGCACCGTGGCCTGGGGTATCTGCAACGTAAGACGACTGACTGCATCATCTTGTTTTCACTTATTTAGACTAACGGGTATCTAGCATGCATTCCACTTCCATTGCATTTCGCGATGGTTGAAGGCCCGATCCGTTTGTCCCTTGGACAATAGGGACTGGGAGTTCCAGAAGTACGGACGATAGAGGATATGCGAGCGGCGTCTCCGGGGGTTATGTCTTATGAAGAAAGGAATAAAACATCTGCGTAAAAGGGATCGTCGAGGTGCTGCATTCGGCAGGCATCGGTAGCTGTACTCGAGGTGAAAGCGTCATAAACAGCCGGGCCATACAATCTATTGATTTCCCTTGCTTGCAAGATCGTACGCGTAACCTGCCGGCAACCACTTGACGGGATGTTTGTTGTAGAATGGCCAAGCTGGCACCACGACGAGGAAGGTCAGGGCCGTACCTCCCAACCCTAGGTATACGGCAAGCTTGATGTCTTGGAGGATGTAACCGACAACGAAAGAGATCAGCTAGTTTGCAATTAGCCTGGCAATTCGAGAGGGTGGTAGGTGATATCATCCGGCGCGATGGGACGTACACCACAAACGATAAGAAGAGCTGTAGCGAGGATCTCGACGAGCTTCTGGCCTTCAAAGTCCTATAGTGGAGCTTCAGTCAGACGTTAATCAGGTAAATCAAGGAGGGGGATCATGTACAATCTGTCCATCGACAATGTCTCGGATCTGGTCAAGAGCTTGGTCAGCCATCTTGAATGATAGTCGCGTGGTTGTGGTTGTAATGTAGCTGTAGATGTTGTTCGGATGCAATGCCGTTGGTCGCTAATAGGTACGGTACAGTAGTGTAGTCCGGTGGATGTACAGTCGGAACAGGTCTCGACACCTGGCTGTTTGGAGGCTCCAAGACTATGCCGCTTTCGGCAAACAAGCTTTGGTAGTTAACTCCAAGCGAGGAACAGCCCAGCCAGCCAACCCAATGCTTGATTGATGTTGGTGTCAGATGAATAATGAGAACAAAACGATAACCCAATGATCGGATTATGGCATGGCATTATTATTGCTAACTCAACTTTGACTTCCTGCCTACTAATCCATAACACTACCAAGTTATATCCAAGAAACATGTCTATCAGGAAAAGAACAACGTTGGCAAGGCTATTCTATGGATCAATGCGCATGGAATGACGGGATTGCATTTTGACGAATCAGTCATTCCATAATTCATATTCATAAAAGTCAAATCAGAGTAGTTCCTGCTCGGCTATCCGTACTAACATCCGACCCAAGGATGGGCAGCCAAAGAAGAACCGGATGGTGAGCACGGGCAAGGAACCAGGGATACCGGATATTGATACAAAACCAAGGCCAAGCATTTCCCTGCAGGACAAGTGCGTAAGTCACGGAAATCAAAGTGGCGGCCTCCATCAGTCAAATTATAGTAATACTGACCGGGTTGTCTGTCAGTAGGTACAGTAGTACAGAGTACCTATCTATTTTTGCTTGTGATAACCGACACACCAGGCCAAGACAATTTTTTTTTCTTAGCCCTTCCCACTTCTAAGACTACTTATTAGTTCCTCAACTCCTCTTTAATCAACCTAACCCTGACATCTATCGTCGTCGCTACTGACAGCCCAACCTACAAACCTCATTTTAATGTACCCCGTGCACAGCGAACCGGGTCTTTCAGTCAACCAAAACCTCGAGAAAATTTCTCGTCTGGTTTAGCCGTGCCAGTATCGAAATTGGCCTAGACTAGAATAGACCTTGTTCTATCCCCCCATACGACAGGTCCTGTCCTGGTTATCGTCACCCTGCCTTTATTCCCTGTTCATGCCCAACCGAATTCTCGCTATTTACCGCAAATAACTCGACTTGACTCCTTAAGTCTACTCGAATCCTGTTTATATCGCAAACTTACTTTTATCAACTCCCAAAGGGCTTCAGCTTCGACTGCCCTGTAAATCGAACCACGCTTTCGAGCACTTGCGCCTCTAACGCCACTCACTTCCGGCGTCGCGCCGTTGTTCTATACCAGTCTTCAAGTTGGCTCAATTCGCCTTTTCCAACGTTCTCCCTTCGCTCTTCGGTCCCGGCTTCTGGGTCTACAGCGGAGTAAACAAGAAGCCCCCGTAACTGGCCTTCGAATCGCACTGCTCGCCCCTTTCTGCTAGTCAATATCATCCCTTCAAACAACCAGCTGCCACTGGCGACCACCGCCGAGCAGAGCTCAATTTTGAACAAAACATCAACTCGGCGCGCCCATGCCGCGCCGGGTGCGACGTCAATAATCGACTGTATCAGACGGCGCCAGTAATTGGAATAACATCAAGCTATGGGACTATAAACCGAGTCGCAATTCACTCTCCGATCCCCCTTCGACAGAATCACATCCACCTATTATACACGGCCTCTATTCGAACCAGAACCCTCGAGGACTAGCCATCAACCGATTCAAAATGTCTGACCACGAAGACTCCAGCTCCATCCCCCAGTCTGGGTACAACACTCCTGTCCCGGAACTCGACGACCACCGCCACCAGTCGGTCTCAACCAGGGTTGAGCGCCCCCGTCGCGGCACTTTTGACAGTCTCTATGGTGCTCGTCAGCTCGAGCCTGAGCCCGCCTCCCCTCCTGCTATCCGAGTTCGCGATTTTGAGGAAGCTATTATCGATGAAGAAACCGGCGATGCTTCTCCAACCGCGCGCCGTAGTCGCCGACCTACTGTGGACTCGACAGACCGCTCAATCTCGCCCCCCAACTCGGTCAAGGCGTTCGCTCAGGCTCGTCGCCGAGAGCGGGACATGTCGTTCTCTGAGCCCAACAAGCCTGACATGGAGGATGTCGCCAGCCGGGCCATGTCCATCTCCAGCAAGCGCAGCCACCGAAGCAAGCCTCATACCGTCGTCGATAATGATACTGTCAGCTTTTTAACCAACAAAACTGCCGAGGAAGATGTTTGCTTCCCGGTCAAGGAGAGCTACCACAAGGACCACTTGTACATTGATTTCGACTATCTTGAGAACTTCATAAATGAGCAGGCTGCTGAACGTGCGGCGGAGCGAGCGGCGGAGCGTAATGCTGCGGCTGCCGCTGCTGCCGCCAAGAAGAGCTTCGAGGACATGCGAGCTCAGCAAAATGAATCGCGTCTGCAACGAATGGTGACTGTTGATGGTGATATCCTGGAGCCTGTCTCGGACGATTCTATGACTCGTGAAAAGACAAATCAGACCGTCGGGTCTCACAATGAGGATTTGGCCGCTGAAAAGCAGCCTGCCCCTGTCGACCCCAACCGCTTCAGTTTCTTCTCTTCGGCATGGGAGTCGACTATCCACGCTGCGGATTTCGGCGATCTTGTGCTTCCAGGTGAAGATATCCGTGGGCTTTTCGAGCTGCCTGATGAGGAAGAAGACGGTGTTTGGTGGCTGAACGTTAACGCGGCCAGCAAGGAAGAAGTGCAGAGCATTTGCAAGTCTTTCGGTATTCATCCTCTCACAATTGAGGATATTATCACCCAGGAAGCTCGCGAGAAGATTGAGCTTTTCCCGTCGTACTACTTTGCCTGTTTCCGATCCTTCTCCGTTGTCGAAGAAGACGACGGCATTGAGTACGAACCCTTCAATACATATGTCATTGTATTCAGGGAGGGCACCCTCAGCTTCAGTTTTGAGCCCAACTCTCACGCAGCTGAAGTTCGCAAGCGAATCACAGCTCTGAAAGATTACGTCTCTCTTAGCAGTGACTGGATCTGCTATGCTTTAATGTAAGTGTCGACTCACGAACGTGTCGATTGCCCATTCTAACTGTCTATAGTGACGATATTGTCGATTCCTTTGGCCCTGTCATTCGCCAACTTGAACTTGAAGCAGACGCTATCGAGGATGAAGTGTTTGTGATGCGCGAAGATGACTCCAACTCGTTCCTCCGTCGTATTGGTCGAATCCGCAGGAACTGTCTGGCTCTTTATCGCCTTCTCGGTGGCAAGGCGGATGTTCTCCGCGGTTTCACCAAGCGATGCAATGAGAACTACAAGGTCACTCCACGCATGGACATCGGCATGTACTTGGGTGACATCCAAGATCACGTTGTAACAATGGCCACCAATCTGGGCCACTTCGAAAAGATTCTGTCTCGGGCGCACAGCAACTATCTCGCTACAGTATCCATTAAGAGTATCGAGCAGGGAACACACACCAACGAAGTGCTTAGCAAGATCACAATGTTGGCCTCGGTCCTTGTTCCTCTTAACTTGGTCAGCGGTGTGTTCGGAATGAACGTGCCAGTTCCGTTCGTAGAAGCTGCCAGCAACAACCTAGCACCTTTCTTTAGCATCATTGGATTCATGATCTTCCTGTGTTGCGTATTTATGGCATTGGCACGCTGGAAGCGTTACATCTAGTGGCCAATCTTGCGTATTGGTTCCATGGAACTGTTTCTGTATTATTATTATTTTAAACAGTCTCTACCTATTAGTTTCTTTCACCTCATAGATTCGGCGGAAATGAGCATTGTACCAAGTCATGTATAGAGGTAAAACAGGCGCATAGTGGCATACAGCGGTGGCGGGACTATTATCTCTCTTTTAGCAGTATACTTGGCAGTTAGATTATTATGTTCATAGAGGCTTTTTGGCGTTTGCGTATCTTGAGGCGTGGTAATGTCTGCTTTTATGTATCTAGCAAGTCTTTAATCCAGGTATACAGAACACATTATTTCAAATGAAAATATTAGTACACAAAATTAATTCCCTTGATGGGTTATGCTCATGAGTGTCTATGAGTGAAGAATCAGAGAGAGACCTTTCTTTGAGTTGAACCTGTGAAAGGCTGAGAGGTGGGGCTGTCCAGCTGATCAGCAACGACCGATTATTGGCCAGCTGCTGAACAATTGAGCATCATCAAAAATCTGAACTTGAGACAGCATCTACAATTCAATCACCAGCAAAACCGGCCTTATCCTCTCTACCCAAGTCTCAGCAACCCATATACAACCGCCAATATGAACGCACAACAACTCAACATTGACAACGCCGACCTTGAGAAGCTCAACGACAAGGACCGCACCGAGCTTCGCCAGTTTCTCGCCAACGAGCAACAGCGTTCTCAGATCCAAGCCCGTATGTAGACCGCCTTGATCCGTATATAACAAGAGGGCACAAAAGCTAACCAGTTGTCTTTTTTCAACCACTCTAGAAACTCACAGCTTGACACAGATGTGCTGGGCCAAGTGCGTTCCCGGTACCATCAAGAACCCCAAGCTCGACAAGTCCGAGGAAACATGTTTGGCCAACTGCGTCGAGCGATTTCTTGACGTCAACTACCTCACGATGAAGCACCTCAACGGCATGCGCAACTAAGCGAATAGTTCCAGCAAGCGGTTTTGGGGGGTTATTACAGATCATGTATGATGAAATTGGTGTATAATTAGACGGGGGACTTGGATCGGGGTGTGGAAAAGTATAGACCTTATCCAGGGCTGGTTCAACTTTGCTGGTTGCAGAGTTTGACGATCACGATGTGTACAACAGAAAGAATAAAGATGTGTCGACTTGTCGGTACCAAGTTCTCGTGGGATTGCTACACCAATTAAAGTGTGCCAATGTCATAACAAAATTAAAGATCATGGCTCGAATAGACCCAAGATCATCTTATCCTGTCAAAGGCAAGGTAACCTCAATACAATGGTAACAAAATTAATTACATACATTCATTCACATAGGCAAAGCGTCACTGGGATAAATAGTAGATGGTACTCGACGAATAGGCACAGACAGTGTGCTGGGCGGTTTTAAATTCATGATCATTTGCACTCTAAACGAGAAGCACTTTTTACGCCTTTTCCCATGTCCGTGTCTTGCATTTTCAGCAGACAATAAACCAGCCCAATGACACGCCAGAAATCCACAAGCCAAGTGATGTTTTTAAACGAGAGAGAGCTTGTTGGCAGCGATGTCGAGAGCGTCAACATCGGGAGTAAGGCGGGCGTAGGCCTTCTTGCTGCCGTCAGGTCGGATCAGGGTGTTGATCTTGAGGCAGTCAATGTCGTAAAGCTTCTTGAGGGCAAGCTTGATTTGAGCTGGTTGGGCGTGTTAGCTTTTTTGTATGCGAAATGATTATTGACTATCGTTTGCTTACCCTTGTTGGCCTTGACATCGACGATGAAGACAAGGGTGTTGTTCTCCTCCATCTTCTTCATGGCGCTCTCAGTGTTGAGAGGGTGGATGACAACCTTGTGCTCATCGAGGCGAGGCTGGTGGGGGATAGATCGACGAGGGTACTTGGGAGCACGGCTGGTGATCAGGGTCTTGGGGCGGTGGAAGGAGGTACTGTAGCGAGCCTTGACCTTCTTGTGAGAGTTGGTCTGCGGGTGTTGTTAGTGAATGTCACGGCGAGAAGGTTGAGTATTGTTAAAACTTACGCCCTTGAGAGCGGCCTTGGCAGCCTGAGCGGCCTTGTTGCCTCCTGTAGTCAAAAAAGCATCAGCAATCGCCCTTGTACAGAACTCGCAAAATCTGCTGCTGCATGATGCTGTAGGGGTAAAGCTCCGAGAGTAAAAGTTGAGAAGGGTACAAATAATAGCGAAGGCGCGGGTCGGAATTTCTCAATTGTAGCGAAGCAAGATGGTATCGACACCCGATGCGATCAAAGCAAATTGAGTTTTGAAGCAGGCGAGGTGTAACGATACTGAAGGCATTAATTTATCGAAGCAAGATTATGGTCGAATCGAGCCGAGTCGGTCATGCCGTCGTTGTTTCTTGATCGAATTTCGCTGTTGAGAATATTCCGCCCGTGCCATTTCTCTCATTTTCCCAACTCTTCCTTTTGTCCCTCTTCGCGTGTTCAGATCATGTCGTACCTTTCTTTCCCTTGGTATCCTTGGCGGCCATTGTGTCGGTTGTCGTGGGCACAAAGTTGTCGGTGGTGCTGGTTGTCGTCGGAGTGTTCGAAGAAAAGATCAGAAAGAAAAAAAAAAGAGTTTCGAGTTTTTGAAATCCTGTGATTTATTAGGGCTAGAAAAATAGTGGGGTCTGGCGGGGAGTGAAGGCCAAATTTGATTGGTGGGTTACTCTTTGAGTAGGAAAAGTGAGATTGAGCGACAACAACAGCATGGCATATGCCTTCAGTTTATCGCAATTGATTGATTGATTGATTATATCAATGACTGAAATGCTTATACGAGGTCTTTAGGATATCTTTGTCCTGAGTTCCGGACAACATCTAGTGTTGGGCGAAAGCGGCAAGTCTAAATATACAACACCCTATCTTTTACCGAGACTAACATGAAATTTCAGATTACTATTTCGCTTCAAAGGGTTCAAACATCAATACACAACACCCTCAGCCCAACATTAAAATGGTTTCAAAGAAGCAGACAAGGATAAAGAGCCTTTCAAGTGGCCGTCCACCGACAGTGAAATCCTCACGGTCCATGTCCCGGAAAGCCAGCAGAACTCTCATCAACACACATCACCAACTGGAGAAGCAACGACGACAGGCTGCAGCCAAGGGCGATACGTCCACTGAGACTCGAATTACCTCTGAGATTTCCAAGCTAGGCGGGCTTGATCACTATCAAAAGGCTAGTCTTCAAGGACAAAGCCTCGATAGAGGAGGCGACACGTCAAAGGTGCTCCTAGAATGGCTCCCCGTGGCAGATCTCAAGAAACGCGCTCAACCATTACATATGCTCGAGGTTGGGTCTTTGAGTACTCGAAATGCATGCTCTACAAGTGGAATCTTTGCCATGAAACATATCGATCTCAACAGTCAGGAGCCAGGAATCACCAAGCAGGATTTCATGGAGCGACCCTTACCCAAGGATGATTCCGAGGTTTTCGATATCATCTCGCTGAGTCTAGTTCTCAACTTCGTCCCTGAGGCCGAAGGGCGTGGCCAGATGCTGCTTCGAACGCTCTCGTTTCTTCGACCTGCATCTGATCCTCCAACCAGCTCAGATGAGCTGTTCCCCTGCCTTTTTGTGGTTCTTCCTCGCAGCTGCGTGGACAACTCACGATATTTCACAGAGGCTCGACTTGACGAACTGATGACAATGCTTGGCTACGTGTGCACCAAAACCAAGATGACGCAGAAACTAGCATATTCTCTATGGAAGAGGACTGCAACTGCCCCTGCTAAGCGGCCAGACTTTACCAAGAAGGAAGTCAACCCAGGACGGACACGGAACAACTTTGTCATGACACTCAAGGCCTCGACGACTCATTCGAAATGAAGTGCTGAGGGGAAGCCTGACAAAGCGTGGGGCCTCAAGGAGCTGCATATGCGCAAATATCCAACCAACAATCAGCACATCGAAACATATGGCGTTTTACATACACCTTGTTCGAGCACACGATAGTGAGCTGGCATTACGAGTGTATGATGTTGATAACGAATATTCTATCGGCACGGTCTTGGCGAATACACACTGTACTGTGCAGCAATAGATCGACTATCTGCAACTCTCAACGTCGCACGACTGATAAGGGGGCGGGTAGTACTCATGCAGTTTGTGGACACCAGATCACCAGTGGACAAGATCAGCTAGCCGTTTTGGTCTCGGATTTGATGAACTAGAAATCCCTAGCGAGCTACTACTCTTGCTTTCTCCGCACGAAACTGCCACGCTATTCGACGACTATCACTTCCCCACCCTCCGAAGGACCTTTGCATGCAGCCGTCTATCATACTCCCAATGAAGCGATTTCTGAGTGCTTGAACTCGGTAATTGCGACTTTGGATAGAGGTTCATTTGGCGGCAAGGGCGCGTTTCCAGGACGAACAACGGGCAGGCTGCGCATACCCGCTCCTACAGCAGCCTTGACTTCGTCGATGTTATCGCTTAGGAAGAGCCATCTATCGAGGTCCTTGTGCTCCGGGTGATGAGAGATGATCTTGCTGTAACTGTCGACCTCCGTCTTGGGCCCCGCATTGGTGGTGTCGAAATAATCGGCGATAAGAGGTGTCATATCTGGCTTCTCAGAGTTTGTGTGCGAGAAGAGCAACTTCTGCGCAGGGACTGAGCCGGAAGAATAGATGATGATCTTCTTTCCGCTCTGGATGGCCTCGTTGAAGAAAGTCTCGACGTCCGGGAAGAGGGGAGCCACGATGTTACCAGACTCGTAACCTTGCAACCAGAGGTATCCCTGGAGCGACTTGAGGTAAGCTATCTTGACATCGCGCTTCACGAGATCGCGGACGTGAGCTTCAAAGTCAGAAAGCGAGTTGCGGTACTCTTCGGGAAAGGCATCGCGGTACTTTGCAAACTCTGGGCTGTCCCACTCTTGTTCCAAGACTTTGGGAAGTGCTTCGAGTGCATACGGGAACTGGGTACGGCGAACAGACCTTGGTCAGCAGGCTGCACTGTTGTTGACGTTGGGCACACTATCGCGAATCGGGGCAAAGTCGGTGAAGGGGTCAAAGGGGCTGGGGATGAGATGCTGGGTTCAAAGAAAAAAATTCAGCTGCACACGCCCAAGGACATGAGCAACTTGGCATGACCTGGTTCGGCAGCTTGGACGCCGAGAAGTGGATGTCCAAGGCCGGCATCTGGACCGAAGAGGTTCGGGATGAGAGGCTGGGATGAAATTTGATGGTATCCATACGGAGCTCCGGGCCCCGGAGCGGTAGAGAGGGGCCGACGGAGGTGGTACGTGGGGGGTTAAGCGGTGGAAGTGAACGGAAGATGGAAGACGGAAGACGGGACGGTTGCCAGGTGAGACGGGACATGCAGGAACAAAATTGCACAACTCACTAGGACATCCTTGACGAAGGAGATGGGACAAACGGTTCCTTCTGTAATATTTGTTATTATGACTATTCTGTATGTGTAGATACCCGAGCAAAACATCAAATACATGACAAATATGTCCCATATCAAGGCGGTAACATGATCCAAGAAAGTCCTTGCAACCAACAAACCACGCAGTCACCAAAGAAAACTGTGGAACTAGTTTAGTCTTACCAATATCAAACACCAGGACATCAAAGTCGTTGAGGTTGAGCGTCATCGTGAATTGTGAGTTGTTTTTCGACAGGGAGCGGTCAAGCCTGATATCGACACGTCTTGTGAGAAGTTCCTTGAAAGGGAGAGATGAAACAAGTGAGCTGGACAAGATCCCAAATCCGATCTGATATCCCTGCCACGATCTTTGAAGGGTAACGGTGTCGAGGGAGAGGGAGGGAGAGGGGAAAAAAAGAGTTTTCGACAATCGAAATCGGCGGTGGCCAGCTGAAGGTCCTGTCCTTCCCTGTTCCTGGATTCTAAAGAGCGGGCCGCTACCTAGCTTGGCGCCTTTCCCAGTGAGATAGACTTTCTTTTTTCCTTGGAGGTTCGAGATCCTTGAGGTTTGATAGTATCCCCAGCCCCCGTTTTCTAAGCTTATGCAGCAAGCAACTTGGGTCGAGCAAAGGCTGTACCAGCAGATCGAATCTAAACGGCTTTGGGACCGGGGATTTTTTGCAACATGGAGGGTTGGTGGTCCATGTGAACATAGCGAGAAAGGCGGTCAAGAGGGTGAATGTTGGTTTAAGAGGTGAACTGACCAATAGCGTATGAGTCTGTTTTTTTTCTTCAACTGCAGGGTAGGAGATATAGCAAAGGTGGAATTGAATGGAAAGACCTGGCTCTCTCTGCGCAAGACAGGGGTCAACGGTCAGATCCGAGATGGCTTGGATCTTTCTTGTATGGTAGATCTCTAATTGGAAACCTGTTAGAAGTGACAAGTGGCAGTTTTGGGGGCTTGACTTGACAGTCACGAGCTGTATGAGCTGGAGGACAAATCATCTAGATCCGTTCACATTGAAGGAATAGTAGAACACGGTAATGACACAGGCTGCAGTAGGTACACTGTAGCTCCGAGGCAAAGCAGGGCAAAAGGTGCAGCTTGATAGCATTGCCCAATTCCCCTGCTGTTCCCGAGCTGAGAAGTGGTCAGTTCATGCAGCTTCCAGAAACGTAGGCAGCGCCAAATGCAACACCCCTGACAACAGCTGCATACTATCCAAAGACAGCAGAGGAAAAGACAACAGCTGTTGTGTTCCACAGGACCCTTTCATCGGACTGGGTGGAGTCTTTTCATGAGCTTGGCCTCGTGGTAGATGGAGACAGACCTGTACATACTGCACATATTGCATGTACTTGTCATTAGGCGGCCCCTCCTGCCGCTGCACATGTCACTTTGTCGCCCAGCCATTTTGAGATGAAAGAAGGGGTCCTTGCCTGGTCCGTCCCATCACCTGTTTTTTTTTTTTTTTTTTAGGTGATGGGTCACAAATTTGACTTCATCCCATGACTTGAAGCTACCCTGGACAAGGTTCCTTTTCTGCAACTCTCGATCGACAAACCTGTAAATCAGGCCACGACTGAGATCGTCTTTGTCTGTCTCCCTCTCTTCGATACGATACTTCCCCTGGGACGAGATCTACGCATGAATCATGGTGTGTACGATACGATATATGTCGCAATATTTAGTATCAACACAGCACAGTACAGATATGGTGTAAGAGAAAGTAAATATTATGTTTCTGGTACAGTGACGAATCAGCGCCGAAAGCGACGTGATGTGAGACAATCCAGCCGAGTCCTGTCCAAAACACAGTGTACCTGATAATAGAGTCATGTACAATATAAATCTAGTGTTGACTAATTCAACGCGCGGTTGTGCAATTTCAATATCATCGTCATGTCTTGTTTCAACGCAATCTCTCTCGTATTGTCTCCGTATCTCGCTCAGGTCTGTCGATTGAGTCACAGTCATTGTGACTGTGACCCTGACAGTCGCAATGGAAAACTCCTTGAATACGAATGTCAATGTTTTAGTCAGTCTCCATATTTGTCCGCAACAACTTCTCCATAATAAAGGCAGCAGACTGTAAACATCACGACTCACGAGGCCGCCGAGGATGGACCCGCCCCCGACTGTCGGGGGACGGACGGTCGGACGGTACTTGTCGGCATGACACGGAGTTTGAAGGTCGGAGGTAATATCGTGAAATTGTAGCGAAGTGAGCAATCTTGCAGGAATCCCATACCGAGATTCGTAATCCTATATTGTTGTCAGCTATGTACCAATGTCTCCGCTTAGATGGACCCGAGATGCCGTCATTTCACATCTCAAGATTGTTCTTTGTTGTCTTTTTCCCCAAAAGGGTTGCAGTGCTGTACAGTACATACAGTGTATAAACAAACAGGACAGATCACCAAAGACAACCCTCAGGGTACGGATACTGTAGGCAATTAATTATTGTAGTCAACAGTCGCAACCGCGCACAGATCCACGGCTTGCGTGCTATACCCGTGAAGAGATACACAGACTTGTGTATGGCTCAGCGACACGGACCCTTGGAAACTCCATCCAGTCATGGTTGATGGCTGCCGACTGGTTCGTTACACCCATCATAAACCAGCCTTGGAGTACTGTACTTTAGTTAGCACATGTGGCATAACATAGGTAGGTGGCATTGGCATAGCCTGCTCTGGCTTTGAATCCGAGTCTGACGCACGCCCCTTTTCTATTTACGGTTTCCAGTACTCCGTACCAGCACAGTAAGATCTCCTTGGGCAATCTTGTCCAACCCTTGAATTCTGGTTGGAAGCTTCTGGCGCTTATTGTAAAGTAAACATACTGTACCGCATCGCCCAGGTAAACAGTTGGTTACTTCAGCCGCCTGACTTTGGATGTGCATTACAGTGCAGTACCGTAGTATGTTTATCTGGTTCCTGAGACGAAAGGGTCCTAACGCTTGGTACCCACTGGAATGCATGATCCAGGAGTGCATGACCAGTGACCGCGCCGGACTAATTCGCTGATAACCTTGACAACTGTCAACAGTTGCAAGGGTGAGGAGCGTCAAGGTGATCGACGACGAATGACGGCAAAAAGCTGGAGACCTTGGACTGATACTGTAGATAGTCATTGATAACAAGGGTCCTTCACAATCGAAGGAATAATTGGAATTGGGCAGGCTTCCAGTCCAGGAACAGGACCAAGAGAAACGTGGCAGGACATCCAATCACTGGCTGTGGATAATACCGTCGAGGCTAATTGCGTAGCGGTACCTATCGAGCATCGCCCCAATTCCCTCACTGTAATGTTGGCCGAGAACCGTCTCTGGACTCGAGACTTGTGGCGTCAACTAGCTGTCAAAAGGCTCGAATTGCGATACGACGGACCAAAACTGTAAACCGAGATGGCGGCGAGTGGAATCTCGAGAAAGACCCTGGGTTCGCATTCGGAATAGCGAGATAGGCTGACTTTTGGTCCACGAGACAGATCGAGAAAGACATCAGAAGCTGGGTTTCCCAGTGTGATTCTGTTGGGGAAAGAGGACCCTCTCGTCTGGTCTGTTTCGTCTTGATTCTGCCTCTGCGTTGCCTTTCTGACGCTGCCGAGCCAAGCAAGTAAAACCTGGGGATGGCAGCCATGCGGCCACTGGTGCCACGCGCACTATACGCACTATGTGCAATGCTACGCTAAGTTTCTGCAGCCAGTGAACAAGTTATCCATTCATGCCTCGAGTTCCTACACCATCTTGGTCACGCCCAGCGGTAGCTTGGATAGTTATCTGTTGGGATCTTCATCGAGCAATACTCACAAGGCATGTCCTTGCAGTACCAGCCTTCCAGCTACGATATACCTCACAAGATGGTATCGGGCGGTGAAGCTGCTATCAGCACTGCGCCCACCAAGGCCCAGAAGCGCAAATCCCATTCTCAGGATCCGTACTCCGTATCTAAGTCTGTCTCGTCTCTCGACAACAACTGTGAATGTCAACATGAGAGTACTGTGCAGCTCAGAGGGCGCACACCGTATGACCACGCTGACCAACATGTCATTTCCCGCCGACCATCGCACAAGAAGAAGTGTCCTCTGTAGTGACCATAACTAAGGAAAACGAGTCGAGTTGAAGGAGTCGGGAGCGGGACGCCGGCAGAAACTACTGGAACCACCACCAAGATTCGGCGCTGAGGCCCCGTACTTGTCCGTATGACTGATGCTCAAAGCCTGAAGCCCGGCACCGGCCCCTTGGTGACTCCCCGATGGGAGTGAATGCTCTCCACTCTCAGTGCGCGTGAGGTCTTGTTGACACTGAGCTAGACAGCGCAATATCCCTGATAGCACAGTGCTTGGGCCAGATTTGGCGTCATGCCAGTAGCGATTCCGTCATATCGGGAGGTTGTATTCGATGGATAATTTTGATAACTTGGAATAACGTTTCCGTTTATGCCAGTTGTGCAAGCATTGTGCAATTATGCTGTAGCATTTCACTGTACTCTGTAGAGCATACAGTGTTCTGATAACGCGTCTTCATTAATTTCTCCGTCCGTGTCGTCATGTTTTGATTGTCAGTCTGTCTGGTGTCGCAATGCTTCCTGACTCTGAGACGACCAGGTATCAGCATCACCAATCCCGGGCCATCAATGTTTCTGATCGCTGCAGCTGTTTGATTGACTTTCTTCATGCCGCCATTCCCTCCCTGGCCCGTCGTGGCATCGTCCCATGGTAACGCCATTCCTCTTTGCGTCGCGCTCATTAGCAGGGAGAAAAGGAGCGTTGGGTGGCCGAGACAGCGTGTGTCATCGCGCACTGTACCTGCCTCTTGCCTGTGTTGTCGTAGTGCTATGCGCATGTGTATTACTTGGCTTGCCTCCCCTGTCGTGTTGTTCCCTTCATGCCTGCCTTTTAGCCCCAGTATTTGCTACCCCGGCTCGTCCGGTACAAACAACAACGCAGCAGGTAAGGCACGACAGCATGTCCCATCGTTTCCTCAGTCCCTGGGGGAAGGTGGGCCCTGCAACAACGGAAGGCAACCTCATCTCAAGACACTCCCCCCGTTCGTTCTAGACCCTGTTCCTACTCGCTGCCGCACCTGCCTTGGTCTCGCCTGGGTGTGCCAAACAGGATGAACACTCACGCTTCTCACTAATCCAACCTATCCCATGGCCATCCATCCCTCTCCACTTGGTTCCATCACCGCCTTTCCCTCTAAGCTCACTCTCACACTCTCTTCTCTTGTCTTCTTTCCCCTGCTTTCTTATCATCGTCTCTCCACCCTCTCTTTCCCTTCATTTGTACGCTTTCCGCATCTTCAAAGGCCTTCTTCTTTCTCGAGCTTGCCACTCTTCCTTCACTATTCTCATCTCTATCTCTTCTGTCTACTCATATCTAATCCAATCCCATCTCATCTCATCCCACCTCTTCTGCGTTCTTAACACCGAACGATTTCGCCTCGCCACCTCATCCGAACCAACCAAGCAGGCAAACGCTTATCGCTGTGATCAAACGACAACCAACCAAACAGTCAACCACCATCGATCACATTGCTTGAGCTATTATACAATCATCCAGAGAAGAATAAGAAGAAGCGTCTTTGACTTTTGTTGTTTGCCGCTGCATTTGTCCCTGTTCGCCTAGATCGCGTCTTACATCGCTCCGTTATCGCATACATCGGTTACGAGCCTCGGCCATCAACAAAAGCGCTTAGTATAGTCGGACACGTCGCATAGAACATTCGCCTTGTACTGCCTTGAGTCGAAGGGGATTTCCTCGTTAATTTGCGATTACTTTTCGGCCCTCAACTCTACAACCCGGCCTATCTGGCCCGCGTGACTCAACACTCCGGCCGAGCGTTAGGAACTCCGTCCCGGGCGAGCTCCGCTCCCCTATCCCCCGGTGCCAGTTTCACTGGTCCGACACGTCGACTCTTCGGCATCGTCGAATCCGGATACCCTGCCTATACGCCCTCACTTGGTCTTGACCAAACTCTCTGCTCGACTTTGTCCCAAGTCGGCTCACTTCAACTCATTGTTCAAGTCACATTCTTTTCCAAGTTACAAAAAAACGTACACATGTTCTTATAACGAATTTCATTTTTCTTGTCCTTCACCTTTGACCACCTGGGTCTTCGCAACTCATCATCACGACCATTCGATAATCATTTCTTTTGTCTGTCAACCTATCGAATACCCAATGAGCCTCTGAATACCAACGAACAACCATCAACAACAATAACAACCAATCGACCTTTTCACTCTGCTTTACCATCACGACACTGTACATTGCTCATATACTGCGAAGCATTCATATTTCATTGCATTAGCTCGAGCGTTTTCAAGAGCTTCAATATCCCACTCCGGCCTTCCTATTTTACCGGTTATTGACAAATTTCAAAAAATCGTTTGTTCGACAACTCCTCTTTTGCTTATTTTCTATTCTTTTTGAGTACTTTTTATTCCCCCTTTTTTCACAATGGAGTGCCTCAAGGAAAAGTTTGTCGGCGGTGCCATTCTCAACGGACGTTATCAGACAATCTCCCCTCTTAACCATGGATCTTTTGGTATGGTCTTCAAGGCGCAGGACCTCAGAACAAACGAGCCTGTCGCCATCAAGTGCCTTACCAAGAAGAGCGCTTGCCCTGACGGTAACTGGGACTTCGCTGTCGACGAGAAGTCGGAAGAGCAGGCCCTGCACAGTCGCCTCGGAGCTCACGAGAACATCGTTAACCTAGTTGACTCTTTCGAGACTGAATCTCACATTTACCTCGTCCTCGAGTTTTGTGGTCAGGGTGATCTCTACGAAGCAATCCGAAAGGGTCATGGTCCTCTCGAGACAGAACATGTCCGTCAATTCATGCTTGAGCTTATCGATGCCGTTGATTACATGCACTCTAAGGGAGTCTACCATCGTGACATCAAGCCCGAGAACATTTTCCTTACTCATGACGGTGCCATGAAGCTTGGTGATTTTGGTCTGGCAACTACAGAGAAGTGGTCGTATGAGATGACCGTCGGCAGCGACCGTTACATGGCCCCTGAACAATTCGATTCGGCCGGCGCCGGTTACTCGCCTGCTGAGGCGGATGTCTGGGCCATTGGAATCTGTCTGCTCAACATCCTCTTCTCTCGCAACCCTTTCACCACCCCCACTGAGGCCGACCCCCTTTTCCTTGACTACTCTCGCGACAAGCAGTCCCTTTTCGACGTCTTCCCTTCCATGTCTCAAGATACGTATGAGGTCCTCGTGCAGTGCATGAACCTCGACCCAAGACGGCGATCACTGGAAGGCGCTCGTGAGGCTCTGCTTCGAGTTGTCACTTTCACCACTGATGACGAAGAGGATGATGAGTACTGCGGCGCCGAGTTTCCCAACGTGGCCACTGCCAACCGTGAGCCTCTCCGCACCCCATCTATCCAGTCCCCCGCCGTCGACACTGGCGCTTTCCCCTGGGCCAAGGCTCTTCATGGCACCACTCATCTCGGTCGACAGCTCAGCGTCATTCCCGACGACGAGAGCTACACTGAGGAGCTTTTCCCCAAGTCCGAGGCGACCAACACCGACTGGTGCTCTGCCAACATGCAGACTCCTATGTCGTCTCTCTACGACTCTCACTTGGGTGCTTCCATGAAGTCACTTGCCATCAAGCCCACGGCTCGATTCAACCGGACTCCGGCTACTGCTGGCTCTCTCCCCATCAACATGGCTAAGCCTATGCCTGCTATGTCTATGGTGTTTGGTCGAAGACAGGAAGCTGTGTCTAAGAGCTGGAGCGACATGTGGGACGAAGATGAGGAAGAGGAGGAAATGGAACAGCAGCGACAAATGCTACAGGAGCTCAACGCCAGGACTTGGAGCCAGGAGAGTAAGGAGGAGGAGAAAGAAGTTGAGAAGGTCGACATGGTTGAGTCTGAACCTCATGCAGCGTCGCATACTCAAGATATCAAGGGTGATGTCGATGATGATCTGGTTGCTGATGGCTTCTTCTTCCAAGAAGCTCCTGCACCCAAGACTCAGAACATTACTATTACACCCCATTACTCCCTTTCTCCTCCGTCCAAGGAGCGAAGCTCCAGGGATAAATGGGCGGCACTGGGTGAGCGACGCCGAGCTCAAGCCGCTACTTTTGATTCTATTAAGTCGGTGGAATTTTCTAAACCCCGACGACACAATTTTGGTTTTGGATACAACAAATCTTATGAAGCGGGCGTTTGGGATCATTCTAATTATCATAACAAATTTGGGGCCGCTAAAGAACGGTCTAGTATTAAGGAGTGCCCTTGGAATAAGGGAAGAGATTGGAACTGGCGTCGGGATAGACGTACCGATCTCGGCGACGTTGAGTGGGTTGGAGGTTGGTAAACGGGATTGAGTCTCTACAACTTTCAAATGTAGTTGGGCCGTCTTGAGTCCCTGGGGCGATACTCGAAGATATTTCGTGCGTTGCTTGGATTATGACGAGAGCCCTACTCGCTTTCTGTGTATAGGATATTTTAGAAACAATTCAAATACCAGAAGTACCTACTCAAATATCTTTTCAAATAATGCCTCCGTGACTCATTTTATAATCATTGCTATAAATGTCTGCTCTTATCTAAAGTTATATTCTTATGCCCGATATGATATATTGAATATGTAGTCGTGATGATGAATGAATACGACAGGATTTATGTGTCTGAATTCTATTCTTATCATCTGCCTGAAGTTAATGCCAGTCAACCTAGCCCTTATATACTACTATAACTTATACCTCTGTTAGAATCTTTAGAACTGCCCAGTTGTGCAGATTGATAGTTGATCAGTTGAGTTTTGAGGGTAATTAGAATGAAGTAAGCTTGAACTGATAAGTGTAGCAAACTAAAGCTATAAATAAGCCAGCCTGGAATATATAACAGTCTTTTACTAGATCTAATAGTGCTATCTTGCATCTTATCCTCATTGGAAGTAAACCTCTTTTTACTTATCTGTATTATAAGCTTAAGGGTAATATTGCCTACTTGATATATAGATTTAAATATAGAAGAATAGACTGCAAGTACAGTAATCAGGATATATTCTAACTTTATATCTTTATTCTACAATCTCTTGTAAATATAGTCAACTGAATAGTTGTTTTGCTGGCCAACTGTATGCCCTCTCTAAATAGTAGTTATAGGCACTTCCTATAGAGAAACTGAAAAGAGAGACTACTAGAAATCTAGGAATAAGAGATCAAAGGAGTAAATAAATGACTGGAGGAGAGTAAGGAGAAGAAGAAGGCATATCTAGGCAGAAGGCTTTGCCGCTGCCGCTTAGGAAAACGCATTAAGTCGCAAGATTTCGCAGCAAACAAAGCGATTCAGTTTATAGCACCAAAGAAGAACCACAACACCGATGATTGAGTTGCTGGAGGAGTGGCTGCGAATCATTCAATGGTTGGAGGAAAATAAACAAGAGGCTGCGGTTGTGATTCACGGGCACACGGATGCTGGCACTTCCTACCTATCGACACCACAGCATTCATACCCGCATCATTTTCTCCTCATCCCCTCATCTCCTCTCAAACTCACTTCACTGCAAGCTTCACCCATTTAACTCATTCATCACTATCGCCCGCCGCAATGGTGTCCATCACGCCGGCCAGATATAAGAAGTTCCCATCACTGACTAACCCAGTGTTATCCAAAACATCTGAAAATCAGCAAATTCTGCGCAATCTCAAAGAGATATACGACAAACACTCCAAGAATTGGGACGAAGGCACCCGATACAACATCATAGATTATGTTCTTAATGGTGACACTGAAGTCACAGAGCGCATCGCCCGCGGCCCAGGCAAACACAAGCTCCTGCAACGAAACATGACATTCGCCATCTGGATCGTACTCAGAGCCACTTATGGATTGGATAGACTTGCCAGACTCCAGTACAGATTTGCTGAAAAGTTTCCTGACATCGATCCCGCATCTCTTGTTAGCCCGGTTCTGGTGAAGAAGACGAAAGGCGGTCCTCGAGAGGGGGAAGAAGACTACGTGAGTCTACTGCGCAACTATTAATACTTGTTCTAACATCAATAGGATTCTCCTCCTCCTCCTCCTCGCGCGCCAAGTATCTTCGGGCCAGTAGACGTTTCCAAGTTCACATATCACCATCAGCCAAGCGACTCACAAAAGCGAAAGAGACTTGACGTCGCCAACTACCAACCATGGAAGATTCCCAACAAAACTGTCAAACGCGAGCCAGATAGTGCACCCTTCTCGACCGCTCTTCGCCCGCCGGCCTTTCCTCAAGTCTACCTCTTACCTACGGAAGAGAGTTGCAACACGGCTTCTCCTGTCAACAACACCCTCCTACCATCGATCGAAAGTCCTAATGGGTCAAGCAATTCTGAACGGGATAATTCCCTGGATCAACAAGATAAAGAGAATCGCATCCCTTCACTTCGACCATCTTTCCAAAGTCCCGCACAGGTCTCTCAATCTGCTCAATCTATTGAGTCGGGGAACATTGGCACAAACCCATTCCTTTCTTCTTCGCAAATCACACCTCTCATCGAGCAGTGCCGGAACTTCGATGCTAGAATCAGCGAATTGCAAACAGACGTCGAAAAAATGAGAAAGGAACGGCAAGAAGAGCGCCGGAGCTTCGTTGAGACAATCATATCCATCCGAGACGAGATTCGAGCCGGCATGGATCGCAGTCGAGATTCGACTATCTCGGACAAAACCGCAAAAGTCAACACCGCATTGACTGAATACAACAACGCCGTCCGCACTTTACGCGCGTCCCTCAGTACTCTAGCAGCAGAGTTAGGTGAGCAATCTGGGCAAGACAAGCCCTCGCTTGACTTGAAGAATACCGTCGACGATATGAGGAAGTCTATGCAGGCTGTGGGAACGTACTTCGAGGCACGACAACAAGAGTTCAGGGGCCAGGTTAAGACTATAGACGAAACAGCGGATCGATCTTAGGGGTTTAGAGCCTCTAAGTGGCATGGCTAAGAAAATCATGAGTGATGGCAAGGGGCGGGTTAGTTATTCGAAATGTCTGCATTGTTTGGTATCGATACTCATTATGCAATGCATCTAGGGTTTCTTCGCTAATACCGCCTATATCGAATCTTAAGTATATAGAACTCTGATCGAAGCTCAATGTAAACATCATCGGTAACTTTTAAGTACAGTTATTAATAAGATCGCGAGGAATATGTTGAATATAGTGTAAGCTTGCAACGTTGTAAGTCCAACCTATTTAAAGTACGCTGGTATTAATATCAACTTATATATAGTAAGCGTTGACCAGTCTTGTATATTAAGGTATGTGTATGCAACCTTTAGTGTAAACATTGATCAACTAAGACTGGACACTGGCTGAGTTCTCCAACACGAGCAACGGAACATTCCCTCCTTATACGACTGGGGTCTTTCCTTTACTTGACGTACAGCTTCTCCATAAATCCTAACTCAAAACTCAAAGAATCTAAGCCTGAACACCACGGTAACCTTCTCCTAGCGCTCGGACAAGTCCGTTGAAGATCTCGATAACCGCCCCGTAATACGATGTCATTCTGAGCCTCTACCCTTACTTAGAAGTTTAATGGGTTAACCGAGAATGGACATTCTTTTCCAAGTTCTGATGCATGGAACAATCTAGTGGATACCCTATCTGGGGTATGTATGACAGACATGACGTTGGAGTTGAGGAAGAAAAAAACAGCATATGTAAAAAAAAAAAAGATGTTACCCACTTGCCTTGTGTGGAAGGGACTCGTTGCTCTGTGCATTATTGCCGGAGGTTATTGGCCGGGGTGACTCGTCCCGTCTCGTCTTGGCTTTCTTCTTCAGTTTCTCTCATTCTCTAAATTCTTCACAAATTTACTAAAACACCATCATGAATGGATTATGCCGTTATCGGCCAGCCCCAAGATCTCTTACTTTTGTTTGACTCACTTCCACTATACTAAATTAGCACTGTACAATTATCGTCAAAGCGTGACCGAGCGACCATCCAAATCTGGCAATTCCTTATCTCTCTCTTGCTCTCTCTCTCCCCAGAAAGGCAACTTATCTTTGTCCAAACCCCAGAAACCCCAGATTTTCTTGTCTCGGTACAACTTTCCCTCAGAGATAAGACTAGTAATGCTTCTCGAAATCTGGGCAGCTCTGCAATTGGGCTGTCCTTATCTCTCGAGCGTTGAAATCCTCCCCCCCCCCTGATTGTCCGTACATTCATATATACATGTCTTGCATATATAGGTTATTTGGACCTACTTGACCAGTTCTGGTATATCAAGAGCAGTGAATGCATTGTTGGAGAAAGTCACATGTTCGGAATTCTACTCCGCGTGCCGTCAAGACAACACACCACTCATTTCTCAAAGGCAAGAGCACAGTTTGATGTGGCCATTATCCAGTTACACGATTGATCCAATCATATTCTGGTTCAAATGGCTGCAGATAGCCGGTCATAAGACGGAAAGGAATACATTGTATGAGATAGATCCTAGGACCATCTCAGTTAGATGGAGGCTGTTTCCTTCGACATGTTACCGATGAATGCTATTTTCACCTAAAATTAGACTACAATAGGACTATGAACTAATAACCTTAGACTGATCATAGCTTTATGATAATCTAAGTACTTACCTCGTTACAATAGATCTCATGCGGGTTTATACACGATGCGTCACAATGTTATTCCCGTAAAGACGGATGGTAGCATGAGGGCCGCATACAAGGAACAATTATCCGCAGAAAGTGAATTTCCATTGCTAATCTCATAAGATCGCAATTGCAAAACACGTTGCTGTAGCATAGAAAGGGTAAACCATTCGTCTTCTCATATCATCTCATCGGCTATAACAAACAGACATCAAAAAGTGTCATTGTGACAGATGTCTCTCACCATGGGACGTTTCTGTCAAGTGTCCCAAGAAACAGTCGATTTCTGCTCGGGCGTGGCCGAACAGGGCCGCAGACTCACAGCCGTGGAACCGGCACAGCCATCCAGAAAGGTCACCGTCGGCCCAGCAAACCCTGGGTGTCGGCCCAGACACAGTAAGCACTGTTATTAGGTAAAGAGCTCCAGAAAATTCGTCAAAAGTCTTGGCTCAGTTTCTGCTGAAGAAGGCCAAATGAGAGCATCTGTCTTCAAAACAATAGTTCCATGGGCTTACACCTACTCGGAGCTTGTTCCGTATATGAAGTACCAATGACGGATGCTGTCCCGAACTGTCTGTCCTGTGCTTCTCAGTGAGGCCGAGCTTAGACCATGGTGGGAAAACAGAAAATTTGGTAACGGACGACGATCGATCTTGGGATGGTCCATACAATTTGAGCCTCATCGATTAATGTGCGTCGATCGCTGGTCGTTGCAGCTTTCGAGTGCATCCGTGCTGAAGCCAAGCTCAAGCTCAAGCTTGTCAAACAATTTTCTGGAAGCCCAAACGCCCAATCCCTTATTGCAACTGCTGCCAGATGGGTCTTGCTAGGATTGTTATTATTACATGTTGCAACTCAATCAGCTCAGACCGCTTCAAATATTGGTTTCAGGAGTCGTGACGCTTGCTCGGAAACTCCTTACATTCTCGTCTGTCGGATTGAGTCGCTTGACATCGGAGCGTGGGATAAAGTAGACGGCCCGCGAGAATGTCGTGAAGTGGAACGTCGGCTTTGTCGAGGGAGCTCAGAGAATCCACTCAAAGTCTCAACTCGTCTTGTGATGCTTGAAAGGCCCCATCGCAAGGAGGATCCCATGGTATAATTATAGCGTACAGTAAATTTGCACCTGTTCCGATGCGGCTCAAAGCTGGTCCAGGCTTCTACTGTGCTATGAATGGAAAATTTTCCTAGAGGGGTGTAGTTAACAATATGCTCGTGCACGATCCGATTAAGACGTTGGTGTTCAGCTCTCAACTGAACTCAAGGGTCGCCAAGATTGGTCTAAACAGACGATCTCGAATAGCTTTTGATCCTACAAGAACTATAAACAATGGTGCAAGTGATGGCGACTTCCAGAAGTTCAGCACCTGGCTGAAACACAACTACCAAAGACAAAGACGGCGTCAAATTCTGGAAGCCGACACCTAGAAGCACGTTGGACTAGGGCGATTCGTGATTGCACGTTCTGGTGGACGCCCTTCCCGAGTTGCGACTGCGTGGCAAGTGTATAGGTAGACAGGGCTGAGTTGAAAAAGCACAAGGGCCCCTCCAATCTTTTAGGTAATGGAAGAAGCACCGTGCGGTTAGAGTTTGATGCATGATCTTCAGGAACCAGCGATGCGTTATAATGCTGCATCCTGACCTTGGAAACCATGCCCCTTGGCGGCAAAGGAAGTATTCCTTAGTCAAGAGCCTCATGATGCGGCTCTCCTTTTTCGGTCTCGACCAAGGAACTTTGACGGCGTGCACAGTGATACTTGCTGATTCAAAAAGAACGTGGCATGCCGAGACTCTTGTGGACGAATCGATATAGATCTGCTACGTAAATGACCGCTAAGAACGGCAATCCGAATATTCAATGCTCCACTCTGAACTACATAAGCTGACGACGAGAGGATTCAAAACTGACACCACGAGTATCATAGTATGTACCGGCCAATGCTTCGATCTCGAAGGCGGGGAGGCTTCTGGCGCTTCCTCGGAATGGAAACAGCCGCGGCTCGGGAGTAAATGGGTGCCGTTTCTGGTGCCGTGTATCAAAGTTTATGGAATTAGGGGACTGTTTGGCAACGTAGCAATGTCATAGGACGCCTTAGCCATTGAGGTTTGCCATGAGAACTGCCGTGTTGATGTTGTTTGGTTTCATGTAAACAAGTCAATATTTAGTCATCTCGATCGATGGGTTATGCAGACGCAATCGCTTGACGCAAAAGTCGTCGTAATATGTTGAATTCAATGCTTCTGTTGTAAGGTTGACGTTGAAACAGATCGCCACGAGTTGCCGTTGTATCATCGACAACTATAGCCACGTGTGTTTCCCAAAGCCAGTGAGTGATATTGATGCTGATACAGTTTTGGCGTTGTTAGCTTCGGTCAGTTATTTCCCCTTACATAGTATGCAGACAGTCTCGCCCAGAAGGGCAAATTCTACCCTATGGAAACGTAAGAAGATGAACCCTTGTCGATGGGTCATGGACTGAAGTGACTTACACGATGTCATAAAAAACGGTTCAGTTGGGGGGGCGTGTGGTGTTGTTCCGGAGAGGTATTCCCTAATTAAGGATGATGCTGGCAAATATGTTAGCAATTCCGTTTCTGATGCTTGGTTCTTGTCCATCTCCAATTAAAAAGCCTGGTTCTTTTGTTCAGATCGAAAACTCTGAAGTCTGAATCAAGAAACAAACGACCAAGTTGGGCTAGTGCAGATGGTCAGTTCTTTCCCTCAGAGATTTTCCCAGGATCTTTTATGGTCTTTCATGACACCGTTAATAAACCTGGAACTTCTTGGAAGGTGAACGGAAGGCACTTGCTCATCCACATTGCGGTACGTACCGGCCGCGCTCCTGCTCTTAATTGGACAGCTTATAGCCGCGGCTACCTTTCACCTTGATATACGGTCAATCAGACAGGACAAAAAAAACTTCATCTTGTGGAGATAATTCCCCACTGTGTCACTACCGTCTCTTTGCAGGAGAAAAGGGCCAACAGGACGTGGTCCACACCGTGTGCATTGAATATTCATGATAGTAGAACTGGAACATGGCAGACCAAAACTGAACCCAGAGCAGCGTCCAAGACGTAAATTTTTGATCAGAGGCGATCGCATAACCGTTTTTTTTTTTAACTCCGTAGGCGGTCTTATTGTGGATCATAACTGAAAAAATCCTTCTCCAAATCCTTCTCTTTTGTCTAGTATTGACTTTGTTTAGTGGGACCGGCATCGGACGTGGGAATCACCACACTTAAACCTGTGACTTACACGATGCACAGAATCGAGTTTAGTGACATTCATGGGCAATAATTGGCGTCGTTGACACCATGATGGCCCGTGGATCATGCAAATTTGAGTGCAAATCTTGGCTCCCATCTTTACCCCAATCCATCTCCAACTCTGCTGCCCCGTGCAAAGGAGTTCACCAGCCACACGATCTGTATTTGATCAGATAAGTCCTGGATTGCGTTATTGTCACTGTATCCTTAGTCGTGATACAGTTGTCAACTACCAGTCATATCAGAAAGTCAAATCATAAGCCGACTATCCCATCTGTACAGCACTACCTCGTACGTTGGTTCGCCCATAGACGCGCGCCTCCGTCGGCCGAGACGCGGAGCTAGCCCTGTACAAGTTCCTTGACCAATTATGTTGTCTGTTTGCCCATTCTGGGCAATACAACTCAGATCTCCCATGGCGTGTTTTCTTCTCGGCACCTGACTTTACCTCTGACAGAGCATTCGAGCGCATACACCGCCTATAACCAACGAAAGCTTCACAGGACAGGTTGTTTACAGTTTCATCCAAAGTGACAGTCAATCTACTTGATCTACCCGGATGAGGCAGACAACCCGCGCATACCTGCTCAATGGTAAAGCTACCTTTCATTGACGCCTAATAGATCGTCCATCCCCTTTTCCCATCGGCATTTTTGACCCAATTGGGGTAACAAATAGCGGAATTTTAACTACCTACTACAGTTGCATCGTCTAGAGGATCCATTTAGTGCGTTGTTGGCGCTGTAACCGGTGAATTTACAGGACCCTGCGCCGCTAATGACTCTCCGTTATTACCTACTGCTCCTTCCCATTGTCTTGTCTACTGCACGTGGCTGCCATTTCCACTGCTAAAGTGTTGGTCTCAAATGTCCGAAAAATTACACCATCACAGGCTTCACAGCCAACACCTTGATTGACTTTAAGCACTGGCATTGATTAACCAATATATTGCTTATTAGAGATGAAGCATGTGTCTGACGAGATACATGCATGTAAGACTGACTTCCAGTGGTTAGAGACCCTTTTCCACGTCATGTGCCGTTGTATCGAATCATAATTTACTGGGCCGATGCGATGCTGTGTCTTCTCGATCATTTCCGTCAAGTGTCTCCCAAACAAAGGCTAACGCAAGCACTAACTAGTCACTGAGATCAAAGGGTCCCCCCTTGATCAACCCTGTGGCTTGCTGGGCCGGCCTTCGGTCTACTGGACCGATGCTTTCACTCAGAGTTCTGCTACGTAGCAGAAGCTAGCTAGTGTGCATCTAGAAGAAAAGATGTGCGCTCGGAAGTATCGCCCGTGTGATTTTCAGAGCATTGCCGAGTCACATCAGGAGGGGTTTATTTATGCATGGCCAAAAAGAAACAATCTGGGTTGCTGCATCAAGTTGCACTCATGATCGAACCAGCTAGCATAGTCTACTGCACAACAACACCGGCAAACCTGCTTCCTAGGATTCAATTCAGGAGCTCTCCAGAACCGACTTTCTTTCCCAAACAACCGCCGGCCATAGCCGGGCAGCGTCGGTTCGTGGTTGTGGTGAAAAATCGTCCCTTTGACCTGGGCTATTCCACGTACGGGCGGGCACTGAACCTGGTTCTACGATCCACGATCGCAGTGCGCAAG
Organism: Fusarium goolgardi; assembly: GCA_014899075.1. Classification (NCBI taxonomy): domain Eukaryota; kingdom Fungi; phylum Ascomycota; class Sordariomycetes; order Hypocreales; family Nectriaceae; genus Fusarium; species Fusarium goolgardi. The sequence goes on along the minus strand of JAAVUI010000081.1, from coordinate 12,080 downwards.
ATCCAACGTGCCTTCTGTTGGCCCACAAGGTACTCCATTACGGTACACTGTGCGCGCTGTCCCTGTTGGGACATCAGATCAGAAACGTTGGATCGTGCCAAGTGAGCATTGGCTCATGGTGCGTACCGTTTGTAGAATCTGGTATTGACCAACCGCAACACCGCTTTACTCCCATACGGACTGTGCCAGGGTCTGGTATGGACTGTGCTGATCTCTCCTGGGTCCGGCTACAGAAGCCCACCTTGTTGGTCTCACGCCCTTCGGCGGTTTCCAGGCCTAAGACCTAACCACAGCCCACACGCCTAAAGGGGTTACAGGGCTTCCAGGGCGCGAGCAGAACTGGAAGAGTCAGGCGGGAGCCGTCTGTCAGTGCATATCCACAAAGGCGCCACTTAACAAGCTCGCCATAGCAGGGCATCTTTGGCTATGACACATCGTTTCCCCAAGGAACGGAGCAAGAGTCGAAGAGCCTTGAGTCCAGATATTTAGTCTTGGTGATGCCCTCGATCTTCCCACTTGAAAGGACTCTCCAGATCTTCCCCATATCCATCTTGGCTTGTTATCAAATTCCCCAGACTTACTTACACCATCTATTCAGGGTCGACAACATCTAGTCCCCAAATAGACTTCGACTTGTAAAAAAGTTACCTGCCTACCACTTACACACAAACGACACAACAACGACAACAACGGCTAACGATTCAATTGGGTTTCTAGAAGACACTTCAGACCAATTGATATCCCAGTCACTCTTCGAAAGATTTCCGAGGAAAACGAAAAGCAAACTGCTACTTGCCTATCCGCAACTAACTACCGGCACTCAAACTTTGGCCCACCCTTACGGAACAGGTTTGAGTCGACTTCAGCACCATCGGTCGTCATTATCGGCTTTTCTTTCACGCCCTTGGTTAAAAATCAGAAGACCTTGTTGTCCCTGGCCATCTCCCGCCCCAGCACACTATCAACGGGCTTCGAAGATTATTCCCGGTATTACATCACTGAAAGAGTTTTTGCGAAAATTCGTTCACGCCGAGTGCTATTTTAGCCGCCAACCCCCACCATCTAAATCCGTATAGGACAGTGTCTTACAGAAAGATCGCTCATGACCGCAGCCATGCCCCACCGCGTGGCTAACTTCATTCGCACCTCATCTGGCAACATTGCTCAGATCAAGAAGGTTGCACGATCACGAACAAGCAGTCCATACACATCAGACGGCGAGGACCGACCTCAAATCCATGCTGTCAAGATGGCTGAACTCGCTGATGCCGTTAAGAAGCACCACCGCATTTCTCTGCCATTCGGCAAGTCCCACAAGGACCACCCATCAGACGTTTCCATCGATTGGAGCATCGAGAGCCCGCCAGTAGTTTTCCATGGCAACACCGAGGAGAGCACTGGTGCGCTCATCACTGGGCAGATGTTTTTGGATGTCAAGGACGAGATCGTCGAGGTCGGAAGCTTTGCTGCTTCCCTCAAGCTTCACGTCTACCAGAAGAGGCCTTACCAGAGCCACTGCACAGACTGCCAGAACCAGTACACTGAGCTTAAGAGCTGGCAGTTCCTGGCGCAACCTACTACTCTCCGAAAAGGTCGTCACGCATTCCCTTTCTCAATCCTCCTCGATGGCCATCTTCCCGCTACTATGGACACTCCCGTGGTCGCCATCTCTTACGAGTTCAAGGCCGATGCCTACGTGACAAAGAGCGTTCACTCAGCCAGCGGCTCTGTTACACCCATCCGATTCGAGCGAACTGTCCCTGTGAAGCGATCTCTCCCCGAAAACGAAATTCCTCACCACTCTGTTCGCGTCTTCCCTCCCACCAACATCAAGGCCAGCGCCCATTACAACAATATCATCCACCCTACCGGTACCAACAATGTCAGCCTTCGACTTGACGGCCTCATGAGCCGCAACGAGAAGGCCAAGACCATTGACTTCTGGCGACTCAAGAAGGTTACCTGGAGACTTGAGGAGACTATCAAGTCCATGGCCCCTGCTTGCGAGCGACATGCCCCCGCTTCAACTCAAGATGCCGAGAAGAAGAGCCTCCCCCGCCAGGAGGTCCGCGTTCTGGGCGAGAAGCACCTCCACGATGGCTGGAAGTCTGACTTCACTGGCACTGATGGCAAGGTCGAAATGGAATTCGACTACTTTGCTAACCAGTACAAGTCTCATACCAAGGAGCTCAAGTTCGCCTGCGATACCAAGTCTCTGGAAGGTGTTGAGGTGACCCACTCACTGCTCATCGAGCTTGTTGTCTCCCGGGAATACGCTCCCGAGGGCAAGCCTCAACTGGCTACCCAGACTGGCACCGGCCGCATCTTGCGTATGCACTATGGTGTTGTCATGACTGCCCACGCCGGTATGGGTGTCAGCTGGGACAACGAGGCTCCTCCCGTCTACCAAGACGTGCCTCCCAGCCCCCCTGCCTACCCTGCCATCGAGTCTCCCATCCAGTACGATAGCTTGGAGCACATCGATGCCCATCGACTCAGCAGCCTCTCCAACTCCCCTCTTGTCCTCTCAGAAGATGAAGGCCAATAATACCGCCTAGTCAACTGAATCGCGTTGCTTTTGTTGCTTAATGTTTAATTTTCTTTGTCATCAACTGCATGAGACACGCGGCGATCCGATTTGCACAAAAGAAGATACCCCAGAAGCGTTGAAAGGAAGACTCGGTTGCTTCCGCACACATTACATTCTATCAAGAGAAGGGAATACAGCACACATGGGAAATGACTTTTGGATTTGGAGTTTGGAGTACAAAAAGTTACAATGAATTGAATATTAAGGGGACAAAAGAGTCCATGTGTTGTACAGCTATGAAAGCTTCTGTATCTAGTCACGAATGAATCCGGGCCACCCAAGAAGCAAGCCCAAGACGACGTCTAATAATGAACTATTCAACTCTTGAACTCGAACATTTTTATGTGACCTTTTGCTCAAGCTCGCAAAACCTTGAATGTCGCTGTATTTTATTGTGACAGCGTAATGATGAATGTGAGGGCTTTGGGTCAACGTTTGCAGACTCAACATGCCGACACAGTCTGCCAATCCAAATCTTGGGAAACTCTAGTTAGTCCGCAAACGTCGATGACACCCTTCATTCCATGTTGTCAAAGCAAATTTCCAAGTCGAGAGAGGTTAATTGTGAGTCAGATGTAGCCAAGAATGAGGCGTCCGGGGTTAGATAACCGACGCCTTTGTGATAACAACTCCAACGCAACCTCTGAGTTGGATAAGAAGGCCCCTAAGGGACCGGGGGGTAGTTGAGGGCAGGGGGCAGTGTAGAGAGAGTCATGATAGGTTAATACAAAGTATTTGTGCTTGGAAGCATGCACTCTGCGTAACGAGCACGTACATCAGTTCACACAGCCTTTACAAACAACTTCAGCATGTGATTGCGAGATGCATAAAGGAAACACGGGACAGAGAGGTATGCGGCCGCTGGTGGTGCTTGAAACATCACGCGATGGAGGTGATACAAGACGATGATTTCCTATTATGGGCAAGCATTGACACAACTCTCGGGATTCTACATCCGGCTGTTGATCATGTACCAACCGTTTGAAGACGTTGTCAAACAAGGCAGGCATTAGAGTAAACGGTGGTGACTTGATACTCCGGATAAACTTCCGGTCTGAGATGAGATTCCCCATTGCATGGCTGTAGCTACTTTTAGTGTGTTTATGTTGAGATGTTTAGAAAACGGTCTATACTTGGTCTAATCCACTTGGACGAATGGCTCGGTTGAGAGGAGAGGGGGGTTGAAGTCTATGCGTGGTATGGATTGCAGAGATAGTAGTCTCGTGACCGGCGCATTGAGAACGGGGAAAGCGGTTTCTGGAGTGTAACAAGTTTTTGCTATTGCCGGGGTAGAAGAAAGGGGAATATGGATATCTGGGTTGTTCCACGAATTGAGTCATGCTGAGCATGTGCTGTTGTAAGAGCTTGACCGACATTTTGTTGACCTATCCTGTCCACCCGAGCCTGAGAGAGAAGCTGCAAGTTTCTGAGAGATATAAACCTGTGTATTGTGTGTAATCGTGCAAGACAAGTAGGTAACTATAGCTAGGAGATTCAAAGTATGCCTACCCAACTAATCAGCAGACAAGTAAGTACCTGAATATGCCAAGAACTTGATAAGAATATCTCAAGATAAGTTACCCCGGATTTTTGAAAGTTGGTGTTTACTTGATCTGGAGTGTGGATACTTGAATAGCTTGATATGATTGATGGGCCAGACTCGGCATCATGATGATTATCTATCAGGCACAAGATAAGAATCAGTCAGTTCCGGGGCAGTACCTGCTGATCGTATAGAAATTAAATATATTTGGTCTTGATGTTATCATGATTTGTCTATCTGTCAGTCAGTCAGTCAGTTTGTTTACTTGTTTGTTCGTGAGCCTGTTCCTGTAGAAACAGCATCAAAATGTCATTGCTTTCTCGTACAGTAAAAGTCACACGACTTGTAGACTTTTTTTTTTTTTTTAGTTCAATGTTTCACTCCCGTCAACTCCCGTGGACAAGGAATTGAAACCGGGACAGACTTGAAACTTGATGCATTGAATGTACTATCTATAAGTGTGTTGGATTCGGAACATGTCCGAATTTGTGCCTGAGGTTAGGGTATCTGGTATTTAGGTAGTTCACGATGTCCACTTCCCTTGAACCGAGATAAGCTATGAGAGAGGTATGAGTAATAATTAGCTCCTGCTTACCCCGGATTTCGGCCTCTCCATGTTACTCATATAACCTCGGATTATTCCACCCATTTTCTTGACTTGCTTTTCAATACTCACTCACTCACTCACTCAACCACCTAAATTGAATTGACTAATCTACTACCTGTTCTCACCTATATCGACTATACATATATACATATACACTCGCTGTAAACCATACCGGAATGGCCCATTCTCCAACGCCTCTAATGGACACACAAAAAAACAAACCTTTACCGAAAGAAGAAGACGATAACAGACAGAACACGACCACACCAAAAAGCAAAACAAAATGGCCACTTGTAGTCTCAATTCGCTACGGCGACCTTCTCTGACTCTAATTTCGGAAGCAAAAAAGAGATCCTTTCGTTTCAATCCCATCATGTCCCCAAAAACTGCATCTCGCAGCTTAGCCACCGTCACCGCTCAAACGACACAAGCTTCTCATCCTCCTCCACCGCCCATGATGATAGAGGATCACAACACTAGACTCATCAACATGGGATACAACTACAACTACATCGAACATGTCGAGAACCTGGAACAGTACTGCCACGGAGGCTTCCACCCCGTAACCCTGGGCGAGACTATAAATAACCGCTATCTCATCCTCAATAAGCTGGGCCATGGTGGTTACTCTACCGTGTGGCTCTCGTGGGACATCTTGAAACAGAAGTATGCCGCCTTGAAGATTGTGCTGGCAGACTTTGGAGAGGATTCAACAGAAGTAGATGTTCTTCAACAACTGGAGGCCAAAGCTGGCAAGAAGCACCCCGGAAGATCTTACATTCGCCATATCACAGACAACTTTCACTTCGACGGACCCAATGGGAGACATACATGCTTGGTTAACGATCCGGCCATGATGTCTTTGAGACTTGCAAAGGACGCTTCTTTCTCAAAACTCTTCCAGCCACGGACGGCCCGAGCCATCGCTGCCCAGGTCGTCCAATCGATGGCCTATCTTCACCAAGGCGGAGTGGTGCATGGTGATCTCCATCTCGACAACATCCTGCTGCAACTTCCCGAACGAATTAGATGCTTATCCCCGGATCAACTTCACGAGAGGCACAGCCAACCCACAACAGTGCCTGTGACAAGGCTTGATGGTCTTCCTCTCGATGAAAATGCGCCACGAAATGCTGTGCTACCAATTTGGTTGGGCCAGAAGAGTGAGGATGTCGCTCTAACAGATGCAAAGATCCTCCTTGGCGACTTTGGCGAATCGTTCCTCCCTAGCCAAGAGAAACGACAGTACTCCAACGCACCTATCCGCTACCGAGCTCCTGAAACCCAATTCCCAGATGTCTGCCCATCTCTGTCCTTCAGTTCCGACATCTGGAGTCTAGGTTGTCTCCTCTGGAATGTCGTTGGCCAGCGTCCCCTCTTCGACGCCTGGACGCTTTCCGAAGATGACATCCTGCAGGACCAAACCGATCTTCTCGGCGAAATCCCAGAAGAGTGGTCCGCATACAGCTCCAAGCGCTCAGAGTACTGGATAGAAGATGTCTCGGCAGAAGATTCCGAAACACCGATCCAATCCAATGGTAGTACATGGGAATCCCGCTTTGAGCGCTGTGTCCAACAAGGACGCAAGGAAAGCGGCATGAAGCCCATGTCCAAGGACGAAAAGGATGCTTTCATCGATATGATGAAGACAATGATGACGTTTCGTCCTGAAGAGAGAGTCTCGGCCAAGGAGATTTTGGAGTCAAAGTGGATGAAGCAGTGGGCTTTGCCGGAGCTGAGAAAGCTTGCGGCTTCATGAGTGATGTTTCTTTTTTTCTTCACAAACGGGATTGGTACTTTTGAATTAGCGAGTCTGGGCAAAAAGCGACGTTCTATAGTTTTACGGCAATCAAAATTTAGCAATGGCAATTTATGGTAAACATGCTTGCATTCGTTGTCGCCCACAAACTACATGTGATGTGCAAATGCCTCCAGAGATTATGTCAGCCAGGCTTCTACTGTACAGATTTTCGACTATAAAGAGACAAGAATATCCCGGACGTTCTGCTACTCTGTCATTCATCACTTCATCTTTTTTCAACCTCCCTTTCCTCTCTAAAGCTCAGAAGTAAGTACTAACTGTAACCTTATCATAGACATGACGAGCTTGTTCATCATGTGATGATGAGACTGTTATTAAATGGCTTCCATTATATTGCGCAGTTACTGTCATACTATAGCTTCGCTGTTGCCCTTTTGGTCCACCTTGCCTATGTCACAGCTACTCTTCGCGTTGAAGACAGTCCTGCAAACAGGCAAGAGATCCTCGAAGCATTGAACGAAGATGGTTGAAGTTCCGGCATTTATTTATATTCTGTATATCTGGAGAAGCACCCAAACAACAGAATGCTTACACGAGAGGGATCATTACTGCTCTCCAAGTTCTTCCCGGCAATAGACCAGGCTACTATCGACCGTGATCTGGAGAGCCTGACATGGTGGCGTGAAAGACCAAGTCTGGGTCTTTGATGAGCTATAGGACTGTAAGTTGATCGAGCAAGGGCATTTGATCTTTGCTAACATCGTGGTAGCTATATTGGAGAAGGATAATGGGAAACGAAGCAACATCTTCCCTTTATACTTGTCGCTACGGATGTCTTGGTTACGCCTCCAACGAAGAGGAGAGCACAGCCGCAAAAAGAACAAAACAGCCAAGAACGAACTCCTTCTCCGTGGAAACGAAATGGATTGTGTGATGAAACACGAGATTTCCCTTTAAACCCAATCTTGAACCACACTTATACCGCTATTATAGTATAGCCTCATACACACGAGCCAAGAATACACTGTGGCTGCAGGGACGATATGCATAGAATGATATCAAGAGGGTAACTGAGCTTTCCCCCGAAATGAAATGTTTACACAGGAAGCAAAGAACTATCCAGAAACGCTTTGCCATCACGATACCCGTCTCTGCAGCTGTTACCTCTACTGGGCAGATACCCTACCTTCATTACGCCTTCGCCAATCACCGTACCCATCACTGACGCTACGCCGTCTACAAATCTGTCCAGGATCTTGTCAGGAGTTTCCCAAAGCTGCGCTCCCTTATAATCGAAAGGTCAACCCTCATGTCCTAGACATGCCGATTGACAAACAACACAAGTCTGATGGCCAAGTCAATTCTGGCAGACCGGGTAATTGGCAAAACAATTTAAACATTGGGACGCTGGACAGAGCTGAACTCCAACTGATCCAGCTGAACAACCACACCTGATGACACAAGCCAACCCCTCAATACCACCGACGAGTCAAATAGGAGCCGGAGAGCGTCCTAATGTACCACCTCCTCAGCCACGAGCTATATAGACGAACGAAGACCCGAAACTGGTACAGTATATTTCAGGGTGGTACTCGTTCTTAGGGAGGATCGTCGCTATTATATCCATCTGTCAGGTTTTTCTCTACTAGATCTTGCTCGTAATCGCGCAGCGCTGGATCCGAAAGCTCAGACGATGACTACGATACTGTCATTCACGAGGTCTGGATCTGCGGTCCACCTCGAGAACAACCATGATTTATTCATCAGCATCAAGAACCTGTATTGTCGGGAAGGGAGATGCCGCAGAACGAAGCAAACACTGCCTATACTGCCATAAAACAGGACATACTGTACAGAAATATTATTTATAAAGTATCATGCTTTATGTTGTGAATTTTGTGGTGCGAAGGACTACTACTGAGGACTCACTGAGTGGACCTGTCCTTGCATATGTCATTGTGAGACACCACAACTATATGCTATGATGCATCGAAAAACGAAGAGAGACCAGACATCATTCAGGAGGGCAGTCTGGGATTATTCAGGACTATAAGGGCCCTAGCTGTCTCAGACCTGGATAGGACTAGGAAGCCCTTCGAAAAATCTTTGTAGATGGAACCAGATGAGATGTATCGTAATATCTCAATCGAACCGATGGCCATCATCTGGCTCCGGGATAAAGAGGAACGAGCAACGCAAGTCTGGAGATGAAAGTGCCCTGGGACGAAACGACCTGAAAACAGTTCAAAAAAGAAAGCTGGTCATTGTGTCTGAATTAAAAAGAATTTGGATTAGATAGCCCCCTTACAAACAAAGTCTACGCCTATAACCTAGTCCCACTTCATACCATCGTCGTCGTACCTAAACAATCTCAGAATCGCTGAAGCAACCAGTTCTCCATCATGTTCTAAATCCGCCGTCTCAGCCGCCCGATCGGCATGTTCAAGATCCTGGATTCCACCGCTGTCGATTCGCATCTGAATCTGTCTCTTGACCATGTCCTCGTCAAAAGCCAGGTGCGCTTGTGTAGTGAATAGTCTGTTGGGAATGTACAGACCCTGGATGGGGGTGTGGTCGCTCTTGCCCCAGACGTGAACGTCTGTGTCGGGTGGGAGAAGACCATTGGATGACTCCACGGAGGGAGCCTCGAGGACTTGATCTTGATGCATTTGATGAAGGTAGACTTTGTCGTCATGGGTTCGGAAAAGACGCTTGCCAACAGGTGTGAGGGTAATAGCGTTATGGCCAAGCTCCCAGTCGTTTGAGGGTGAAGGGCCAACTTTTCCGCCTAGAAGGCGTGTAAGGACCTGGTGGCCGAAGCAGACACCAGTGAAGTGAAAGTCGGGGCGCTTTGTCCATATTTCTAATAAATTAATTAGAATTGGGTTTAAGAGAGTTCAATTGGTAGTAATAGTACCTACGCTTCAAGAGATGGAGCAACTCGTGGATCCAAGGGTTGTCGCCGTGGGCGTCATACATGCTCCCTGTAATAAGTAGACCATCGTAATCATTAAACTCCTCAACCTTTGGCATGCGACCGCCCTCTTCCGTGACAACAAAGACCTGCTCTGTTTCGACACCCAGAGGAGGATGATGCTTCTTACCTGCACAGGAGAAATGGTGATGCAGAATCTCGCCAAAGGAGCCGCGCTCTGTTTGGGTGTTTGGATGGGGAGTATCGGTCTCGAGAACAAAGACCTTGACGGCGTGAGAGTCAACTGTTGGCTTGTAGTGTTGACTCATGCTGCTTGCTGTAGTGTAGGATCTCTTTGGTGTTGAAGGTGAAGAAAAGGGCAGAAATGGTTGACGATGAGATGTAGTAGTGGTGGTATAAGTTCTGGAAAGCGTAGATGGAATGGTAGTTGCAGTGGGAAAAGGAAGCTGCCAGGCAACGATTGATCTATTTAAACGGCAAGAGGAAATACAGGTTCTGAACATCTTTTTACAGTATTGTAATATGTAAAATGCATTCCTAACTATGGGTAAAGAGACTGCACTGGACTGCACTGCATATGCAGGATCTTTACTGGATCTTGGCGAAATGTTATTTATGGTCGTTTTTCCCATCTTTGACGTCAGCGAAGTCTCTTGTTGAAGGCGAACTGGAGTAAAGTATCCGTACAAAAGTTGAAAAGCCAAGACCGTGATGACGGCAGCGGGTCATGGAATTATTAGTGGGTTTGAGTTTCTGTTACGAAAGGAAACATGTTTTTATATGTACTGGTAACTGTTCTTGGTGTTCCTGTAAATCAGGGGATCAATTTATTACAAGGATGTATTTGTTCCAATAAGAAAGAGATGTATTTACCAACCGAGAGGAGAGGGAGGGAAACCCACACCACCCTAAAAAGAAGCATACATACAACCATATCTACCTACTAAGTTGCCTAATATATTCATGTAATATGTGCTTACAACTTGCTAACCTCTTCAGATCCCCAGTAAAATGTACAAATCTCAACTCCAACATACTCATCACTATACTTCATCGTCTCCTCCCCATCTCCAGCCGCACCCACACATACGAGCAATGGCATAAAGTGCTCCCCTCCCTTCGGAGGATGCATCATGTCAGCATACGGAAACGCCCTCCATCCCTTGAGCGCCTTCCATCTCTCCTCCTTTTCCTTCTTCATTGTCGCGTCCGACAACACACTGCTCCACTGATCAGACAGAACCCGGAACTGTTTCTGTTGCTCGGGCCCTGAACCGCCGAGCATCACCATGGCGCTGACGTCGTGAAAGCTCGCAAAGCCCGACCCAACGACGGCAATGTTGTTGGCACGCAGTTTACCCAGCGCTGCACCCATGCGGAGATGCTCTTCCGGGTCTTCAGATTCAAGAACCGAGACTTGGATCACGGGGATGTCGGCTTTGGGGTTGACGAGCAGCAGCGGGATGAAGACGCCATGGTCCCATCCTCGCTCGTCATCCAGCTCAGGCGATAAGCCTTCCGCCTTGAGCGCATCGGCAATCTCATGTGCAATCCCCGGATGGCCCGGCGCGGGGTACTTGAGAGCATAAGCCTCTTCGGGGAAACCGTAGTAGTCGTAGAGGAGCTCGTGAGATGCACCTGATGAAATGGTAGGTCTGGCGGTACACCAGTGGGCTGTAACTACGATGATGGCTCGGGGTTGATCTGGGGTACCAAGCTTGAGGATCTTGGGTACGCGATTCTTGAGGGAGTCGACGATATCTTTGTGGTGAGGATCGCCCAAGATAGGCATCGGACCTGATCATGTCATGTTAGCCATTATCATGTTTGGAGTACCGTAGTGTTGCTAACTTACCACCACCGTGAGACAGGGCAACTACAGGAGCGACCTTTGACATTGTGGCTGTATTTAATTGAGCAAATAATGATTTGAAAGGTATTTTTTGAAATAGTTCGTGATGGTATATGCCAGTATATCTTGACATGAGTTGTTTGCCTTGTTGACTCTTTCTTGACCTCAGCTCTCTCTCTCTCTCCCTCTCTCTCTCTCTCTCTCTCTCTCATATCACGGCGGGGCCTGGGTAGCTATTTATCCTCCACAGTCATGATAAGATACATACTGGACCATTATGGCTTGTGGAGCTATTTCCACTTCCCGCTGTCAACTTCCTCCTCTGAGCCGAGTCATTATATTGCATTGCATTGCATTATGTATGAGTTGGGGTCATTCAACGAATAGAAACCATACTTGGTTATTACCCGCGCGCGACGCTCCACTTGTTCTCCCGCAGTTCAATTTGTAATCCGAACTTCGGCTCTCCCATTCTGGTGCCAACTATAGAGGAAGGGCTCAAAAGTTCATGCCAGCCAGCAAGGATACAACGGGGTTCGAACCCGCAAGCTCCGTAATGGAGTCGCGCATGTAACCCTAGCCCCTTAAGGGGGTCTCGAGCGGAAATCGCGCACACTTTAGAATAGGACAAGCTTTAGTCTTGTTACAATACAGAGGCTATTATCGTTCTACCTAGTTGTTATTATATAACCCCATTATAAAGGATCGGCAAATAACCCCTATACCTCTTACTAAGGTATTACAGCTAATTTAACTAGTAACCTTTCTTAAAATAATATCTTTACTGTTAT
>JAAVUI010000080.1:0-20703 GCA_014899075.1 Fusarium goolgardi | reverse complement strand
GGGTATCTTCGTGATCCGGAATTGTCCCCGGAGTAACCACCGTATTGTTGCTGGGGAGGAGGAGGTCCAGATGGAGGGCCGTACCCATAGCCATTACCGCCCCCTCCGTGATACCCTTGACCTGGAAAGTAGGACATGTTGTTGGCCTAATTTGTGGAAGATGATAATGCTAAGAATCGATCGACGAGGTGAAAGTAAGAAAAAGGATGTAAGAGGGAGCCTTTGAGATCCCGATAGCTAGGTGCAGAAACGAAACAACAATGGGTCAGCCGTATAAGCAAAGCAGTCAATCAATGCCAGCCAGCCTCACCCAAGTCTTGCAGAAATGAGCTCCCCTCCATTCAGTGCTCGGGCTGCTAAAACGGGCGCTAATCACTGCAACACCCATGACGGAGCTGGAGGGGGACCTATAGAGGGGCAGAGGGGCAACCAGCCAAAGCTCTCCCCGCCGGAAGAAACGGGCCTGATTCTCCAGCCCTGAGCTCCCCTGGAAATCCTCTGGCTGGTGAATGTTCTGGAGGCCGCTGGAGGGGAAGTTACGCCAACGTCGCCAAGAGACCTGGACTTTTCTTGGCGCTGCAAGAGCCCCTCCCCCTCACCGCAGTGTCAGACAGGTGTCAACAAGCAAACGAGCCTGTGAATCATTCATACATGTCACAAGGGAGGCAATATTGTGAGACGACATGAAACCCCCCATGATTGACATTGGGGGTTGAGTTCTATCTCATCGACCAACCTCTCTGCATGACATTGGATGCCTTTTCCATGACGGCATCACGGGCGGCCTCTCGGTTGTAAAGACAAGTGACGCGGCGTGTTGCTTTGCTGCCATTCATCAACATCTCCCTTAAAGGAGCACAGTATATCAATCGAAAATCATGACTGTTTACATCTTTGCTTCGCCACAATGGACTTCAGCGCTTCAGAGCCGCCTTGAAGTGTCATGAGCGTTTGGGGCGACTGTCAGACCAGATGAGGGAAATCTGGGATGGATCTCTGCTTCAGTTGACTCCACGCTTTTGTTGTGGAGCACATCCTTTCAGCGTCTGGATAGAAATCAACGTACGTCTTGTCGTGCTGTGTACAGGCACTGGCATGAATCTTTGCTGTTGGAAGTTTCAAATAGCAAGCTGGAAGCCTCGCTATCCGAGACTGCAACAAAACAAACCTCTCTACCCCAAACACGAGGCATGATATCGCACTGTCTGTAGTAAGGCTCGAGGCACAAGCTTCAAGCCATTGACAAGTACTAAGTTAGCTGTCCCGTTGAGCGTTGGCTGCCCCGCCGGACCGGCCCGTAGGGGTCACTAAAGCTCCACTGATTGGCCATGTCGTACTACGTAGCAGGTCTAGTGGATAGACGGGCAAGACAGGTCCCTGGAGCTTGGGGAGCTCTGAGGTTGGGTGTTGAATGGAAGATGGAGGGGTAAACGGGCATTGGACGGCCTTGTGCTGTTTACTGTGGCGGCTCACTCAGTCGAGATGAAGTACGACCTGCGGTACCAAACGATGCTCAGGGTTCGTGCGACAGAGGATATTTTGGCTAGGAATCACTGACGGAGCGACCGGAATCATTTCCACACAGTGATCCATATTCACTGAGCTCTTTCCTTTCTCATCAGTGAGACGCTTCACTCCACCACTCATGCACTGTCGGCACCTGCCAAGAAACTCTGCCGGCTGTCGATAACTGCACGGGTCGCACCTACCCTTCCCCTTCTGTTTGCACCTCAGGCCCATTCTCCATTATATAAACACAACCGCGTCGCTCTCTCTTGGCTTCCTCTTTTCTCATCTACCTCTTTCCCTCTTTCCTTCTCGCATTTCTATCCTTATCAGCAGACTTCCCCCATCCCGAAGTCGCCCATTATGTCTTTCTTCAAGAAGATCGCCAAGGAGTTTGAGAACCTTGGTATCGGCGACAAGAAGGAGGAACAGCAACAGTCTAACCCTCCCCAGCAGTCTCACGACGGTAAGCTCTAGCTCTTTTGTTCCTGTAAATATCATTGTGCGGTAAACTGATCTTCCCCAGCTAACCGCGCCTACGGCGACAACGGATACGCATCTCCTCCTCCCCAGCAGCAGTACGGCGGTTCGCCGGGTTACGGCGCCCCCCCTCAGCAATACGGTTCACCCGCTCCTCAGGGATACGGCGCTCCTCCTCCTCAACAATACGGCTCGCCCGCTCCCCAGGGATACGGTGGTGCCCCTCCCCCTCAGCCCGCCTATCAACCTCCTTCCGATCGTCCTCCTCTGCCCCAGGGCTGGACTGCTCAGTTCGACCAAAACTCCCAGCGATGGTACTACGTTGAGCAAGCTACCGGCCGCACCCAATGGGAGGCTCCCCAGGCTCAGCATGCTCCTCCTCCTCCTCCCCCGGACTCTCGTCCTCCTTATGAGTCTCAACCTTCTGACGGATCTCGCGGCTACGGTGCTCCTGGTGGATATGGCTCGCCAGCTCCTGGTGGGTACGGCTCTCCTGCTCCTGGTGGATATGGTGCTCCCTCACCCTACGGAGCTCCTGGCGGTTACGGATCGCCTGCTCCGGGTGGCTACGGCGCTCCCTCGCCCTACGGTGCTCCTCCAGGCCAGTATGGTCAAGAGGGTCAGTATGGTGCTCCTCAGGGCCAGTATGGTCAAGAGGGCGATCGCGCCTATGGTGACAACAGCAACAACCCCTACGGCCAAGGAGAGAAGAAGAAGAGTGGCAGCTCTGGTATGCTCCTTGGTGCCGCCGGTGGTCTCGCGCTCGGTGCTGTAGGTGGTGCCCTAATTGCCAATGAGCTTAACGATAGCGATAGCGAAAACGAGCACTCCAATGCTGCTGCCGCCGCTGCTGCTCCTGCTGCTGCCCCCTATGAACAGCAACCTCAAGTCATCAACAACTACTACGGTGCTCCTCCTGAGGATCCTTATGCCGATCCTTACGCCCAGGATGGCCCACCTGCCGTTCTGCCTGCCACCGACGCGGATGGTGACTCTGTCTCATCAAGTGACCGAGAGGACGTCCAAGAAGCTCGTGAGGAGTACGAAGAGGCCCTGGCAGCTGCCGCGGACTCAGATGCCAGCAGCAGTGATCACGAGGCCGCTGAAGAGGCCCGAGAGGATTACGAGGAAGCCTACGAGGAGGTGTATGAGGACGACTGAGCGATAGAAAACGAGCTATGAATAACGACACGTCTACGGCTATTTCTGACAGGGTTGCGTTGAAGCCACACAGGCTTGGAAGAAGGTTGACGGATTTCCTTCACTTGTTGATACCTCAATAGTACAATACCAGAGCATATTGTTCATTAATCCTACTTTACATGTCCAGAAATGCTTTTATGAAAAGATGTCTGTTTGATATTGATAGTTGACTAATTTGGCAGCTTTGGTGTACTAACTAGATAGGTGTCAGCCCATGCAACCATGCTAAAGATGCAGGGAAAACACACTATTACTGCAAGAAGCAGTTGCCTTCGCTTATCGGCACAAGGCCAAGAACTACAGGGTCCTCATTTTTCAACAGTTTGTGCCATTATCGTAGATCTCCCATACGGTCAAAACTCGGAATGTTATGAGGCGTTGATAACATATACTGAGTCTGGAAGCTCTCTAGACGCTTAATATCTTGATACTCAGTCGCTGTAAGTCAATTTCAACTACAATCCACTGTATCAAAAACAATGGCGCGATTCTGGGCAAAAAGAATGAGTTGTCCGTATCCACGCTTGGCATTGTGCAGGGTATATAGATGGGCACAGCCCCCTCGTTTTCTCTTGGCAGCGCATTGCCGTGATCACTTCCTCCATACGGGTACAACAGCGCATGTGAGCGCCGTTTAATTGACTCAGCCGACGAAGGATTCCTCCCCAGCGTATGTCTGCTTGCTTGCTTGCTTGCTTGCTTGGACCATTTCCCACATGGCAGATTGCGCGGCCTATACAGAGTATGCAGACACAGAAAAGAACAAAGTGCCTGGGTCCTCAAATTCACACACCCCATCATGGATGCATGGGTACAGTAGACGGTGAGAGGGATCATCATATACAAGCACAGCTATACGTTGACCACGGCACGCATAATTCCGAGATACCAGGAGTGAAAGTGCTTGTCGCAGTCAAGCTTTGGAGAAGCGAAGAATAAGCATTGCGAAAGAAAAGCTTGTCCTTGGCTATGCTTTATGCTTAGATCAACGTTAATGATGGATACCATCAAGTCGTGTTTTTTCATTTTTAGCCCGACTAGAATAGTAGGTGGCAGGAAAAAACGACCTCCAAGCTTTAAAGATATAAAAATAAATGAACTAAACCTACAGTCTAAATCGCATAAACTGATCCACTAATTTTATCATTTTTATTACATCGCAAACTGCCAATTTTTTCTGATACCCTGCTATCAATGTGCAGGGTAACCATCCAACCATATTGCAAGGTCAAAGGGCAGCCAGTCATAAAGTAGGACAACATCAGTGTAAATACTGATATAACTAGAATAACTAAGGGAGGAAGATAGCCCTTCAGGAGGGAATTTCTTTCCTCTATCATCAATCCCCTCACAGCTGCCTGCTGTAGGCATTATCGGGTTGTCCTTGCCATTGTCGAGCGTTGTCTTCCAAAAAACCACCAACTCCACACTCTCACTTGCCACAACATCCACTCTAGCGTGCGCCCCTCAGCAACAGGCTTGGAGAGTATGTGAGAGGACCTCATTTACAACTTCACTTGGCCTCATGAGACTCATAGCTCGTACAATACGAAAACCTGCTTTCCAACTACTGCGCCCTTATTCCAAACTCCAAATTCTTCAAAAAATGCCTTCAAAAACACCGCAACCTCCCCCCTCCTTCGCACTTAGCCCCGCCGACATTCTCAGTCAAACGAACAGTCTCATATCCTCCACAACAGCTCTCGAAGACTCCCTCGTTTCGTCCCTCACACCCTCTACCGCTACATTCTCAAGCCTCCTAACGCCAATCCTCAAAGACGACCATGCAGTATCCAACAAGACTCTCTTGATTCGTCTTTTTAGCTCTGTGTCTGAAGACAAAGAGCTTCGCGATGCCTCCCGCACAGCAGAGGAGATGCTCCTAAAGGCTAATTCAGCAGCTCTCATGCGCAAAGATGTAGCTGCTCTTGTTAAAGCTGTATATGAAAAGAGTCAGCGCGGCGAAGAGACTCTCGACGAGGAAGATGCGTACATACTGTTCAAAACACATAGAGCGTATCAGAACACAGGTGCTGGCATTGAAGACGAGGCATTGAGAGAGAGGTACAAGGCTGCCGTACAAGAGCGAAATGAAGTCCTCATCGCAGCCAAAAAGACAATTAGTGAATCTGACGACGGCATTTATTTCACCCGCTCCCAACTCAACGGCGTACCTTCGTCCATCCTCGATGCCATGAAAGTCAACGACCAAGGCGAGCTCAAAGCAACCTTCAAAAAGGGCCATCTCATCTCCATCATGAAACACACCACCAGCGCCAGCACAAGAAAGACATATCACATCGCCAAAGAGAGTCGGTTTCCCGAGAATGTTACCCGTCTGGAGCGAGCAGTCGAGCTACGCAACAGCACGGCGCGAATGCTCGGCTTCAAAACCCACACCGAGCTCAAAATGGAGGACAAAATGGCAAAGAATGTTGAGAGCGTTATAACAATGCTTAACAAGCTACGAGTGAAATTAAAGCCTCTCGCTGATGAAGAGATGAAGATACTATTCGAGATAAAGAAGGCGTATATACAGGAACGCGGTACTGATGAGGCCGAGGAGGACTCCGATAAGTTGAATGCATGGGATTGGGCATTCTATGCGCGAATCCTTGAGAAGGAAAGATACTCTGTTGATTCACTTCTTATATCGGAGTATTTTGAGGTCAACCATAGTCTGGAAGGTATGCTTCGCATCTTTGAGGAGATTTTCGGCATGGTTTTCGTCCCGATTGATGCACCAGTATGGCAAAAGGATGTAACCGTCTACGAAGCCTGGAATTCGGAGGATCAAGGTGGCGAGTTTCTTGGATACCTCTACCTTGACCTCTACGCGCGAGAGGGTAAATATGCTGGCGCCCACAGTTCTCTTATCCAACCTGTAAGCATTCTCTTATTCACATCCTAGATACATCAGGGGATCGGAAAAATTGGCCTCTAGAAGCATAAGGGACGAAATTACTAGGTCAGCTTATGCTACTTGGACCAGACTTCTTAGGCTGATTATTTCTATACTCTAAAGCTCAGGGGCAGCCGGATGATAACATGTAGGATACTAACCTGAGAGCAGGGCTTCATGATTTCGGATAGCCAGCGCCATTACCCTTCTTCATCTCTCGTAACATCCCTCCTTCACAGCCCCGGCCGTCCAACTCTTCTTCTGCACTCCGAGCTCAAAACAATGTTCCACGAACTTGGCCACGCGATTCACAAGCTCGTCACCCACACAAAGTATCAACACGGCTGTTCTCGCGACTTTGTCGAAATTCCCAGCATTCTCCTCGAGAACTGGATATGGGTGCCTTCCGTGCTCCGCCGTCTCGGAAAGCACTACAGCTACTTGAACGACGAGTATCTCAGCTTCTGGAAGGACCAGAAAGGTGATTTGGATACGAGACCAGACGAGGAGATACCAGAGAAGTTGACGCTAGACCTTGCGAGGACGAAGCATGTCAACGGCGCGCACGCAATGCTACACCAGGTTTTCCTCGCCCTGTTTGATCTGACGATCCATAACGCTGACGAGGCTCACCCCGTGGATACCACCAAGCTTTGGAATGAGAGCAAGACGGAGATTATGGGTCTTGGACGGGCGGATAGTATCGGACAGGCATCATTCGCGCATCCTTTCCGCGGATATGACGCTGCATATTTCACCTACGCATTGTAAGTTTGCCTTCCTGATTGCCCTTCTTTGCTAACAAGTCGCAGGTCGAAAGTGTATGCAACCGACTTGTGGGTAAGCCACTTCAAAGCTGACCCAATGGATAAGAAGACCGGTTTGCGGTATCGTCAGCATGTGCTGCAGCCGGGAGGTAGCCAGCCTGAACTCAAGAGTCTCAGTAACTTCCTAGGTCGCGAACCAAACGACGAGGCATACCATTCCGAAGTTACATTGGGGCTCGAGGCACAAAAGCCTGCCGCTTTGTAAGATGGAGTGAACCACGGACGCAATAATACCTGGGTTGTGCAAACCAGCTCTGATTCAGTGGTTGATGGAAATATTAGATCATATTTAGAGTGTGTAGTCTAAGAGCGCACTAATATTTTCGCCCGGTCTGTTTACACCTGCTATCCAACGCTACAGAAGAGGGTATCATAAATTGATCTATCATTGCATTAGAATCGTTCAATGCACCAATCTCATCCTTGGAAACGGGGCGGCTTCAACATCCACAATAATCAACCCCTTCTCATTTAGGGTCACTCCCACATCTGTAATAGGTGTGGTCTTTCTCGTATGCGCCACTTCTTGTCGGCTGACGCGCGCTTCGTCTCGAGGAATCCACAAGACAGGTTTGGGCATCCATAGCTCGGGAGGCCAGTAATTAGACATCTTCTCGTCACCGGCGTAGTCGACATCGGGGGGTTCTTCGAATGGAATGAGTTTTCGTAGGGCGATAAAGTCTTCGTATACTTCAGGGTGGAGGAATCGTTGCAAAAAGGTGGGTTGCTGATCTGGGTCGGAAGGATCACCGGCAAGAATCCACCTGTCCAAAAATCGCTTCAACCCTGATTGTTGTATCTCTTTCTTGACCTGTTCCTTGGCGCTTGTCTTCATCCATTCTGTCACCATCAACTTGACACCACCCCCACCGTCGACACCCCTTGAACCCTGAGGTCCGTCATGTTGATCGTCTTCGTCGTCGCTCGGGGGTTCCTCAGCCTCTTCTTCACCAAAATTAAGGTCTGTATCAAAGTAACTGGCTGCAGTTCCCTCGTTCGCTTCTCCTGATTCTGCAGCCTCTTGTAGCTTCTGTTCTGCCTCTGCCTTTTCCTGCTGTTGCAACTCCTCCTCCAATGTCAAAGTCTGAGGCAGATTTTGGAGTAGAGGAAATATTGAGTCTCGGAGGGACATGTGCACAATCGCCGTGAATATGAGGAAGATAAGCATTAGTACCATTGGTGGAAACGCAAGCTTGAGAGCAAAAAGACCAATCATGCAAATTTCGGCCAAGTAAAGTCCGACGATGAGTTGGAGAAGAGCGTTGGGATAAAATAAGCCCAAGCTGTCCATTTCCGAGTCGAACACGTAAAGGATGTTGTAGCGGTAGATGAGACGCGTGAAGGCCATTCCGGCACAAGCGAAAAGGAGAATAAGAGGAGCGATGCACGTGTAACAAAACGCTATCGCTGTTAGCTAAGTTAAACATTGATATTGGACACTGACATACCAATGCATGCCATGTTCGTATAGATCGGAAAGATACCACCCCAGCGAGGAGGGCGAAGGTTGTACCAAATCTTGAAGCGTGTCCGAGGATTCTGTAGACCTCTTCCAAGGATGTAGTGCCGGAATAACTCGAACAAATGCAAGAGGCCCGTAGCACCAACAGCCAAACACTGAACGAGAATGTACGAAAGGTAAAAGTTGGAGGCTTTTGGTAGGTTTCTGGCCAGGAGGTCGGGTGCCGACATTGGTTGCTTAATGATGTCCAGAATAGCAGCCGAAGCCGCCGATGTCAACGTCGTAATCAAGAAAACCTGTACCACCTGAAAAGCGAAGTAAATATTTTGTGTGAAAAGTTCGACCAGAACTAAAGAAGGGATTCCAGCTTGGACACCGCAGACTGCAGGGATTATTAGCATGATAGACGGACAAAGGGGCAGCATACGTACATCTCAGCATCGCAGGGACGAGAGACATCCAGAACGACAGAGCAATAGCAGGAACAAAACCTTGGAGAAAGCCAAGGATGGGCTTGGGTAACAGTTTGATCCATCGCAGGAAAACGATTCCGCTCAGAAAGTCGATATTGGATATGATACCGATCATGGCAGATGGAATGGACCAAAAAATAATAGCTACCGCGACAAGACCCATCATAAGAAAGCGGCGGATGATACGTTCCCACCAACGCATTCGGAGGGCCTTCCAAACCACCTCATCTGGCCGAACGCCCAAAAGTCGAGGAGCAAGCTGAAGGGGACGATGATGGGCCACGATTTGGTGCGCAGCCTGAGCAGCCTCTTGCGTGTCAAACTCGATGAAGGCGGCCGGCAAGGTATCACCGTCGCCGCGACGAACTTGGCGTCGAAGCTTGTATATCTCATAGTTCAAGTCTTTTAGTCGCATGCGGCACCAGCGGATTGTGTCAACGCGTCTGAAGAAATTTTGAAGTGGACGATGATGAGGTCTGGCCTTCGCAGGGATCCACTGGGCGGCGACAGAGCCACGAACGTCCGGAAGATCTGGGTTGAGTCCATACGGATGGACATCTTCAGGATCTTCAGCCGACCTTTCGAGCAGGTCATGGCTATTGTGGCTTGCGGTTTGGGTTACTTGTGGATATTCGGATTTCGAGCCTTGCTCTTGAGTTTCGTTCTGGGTGTTCTCGTTCTGCGAGACACCGACAGTTGGGGAATCGGATCGACTTTGTTCGCTGCTCGGGTCACTTCTATATGATGAACTCGACTCCGTGGGATATGATTCAACCGAGGACGATGTTGATGATGGGTTCTTGTTGGACTGCTTCTTCCGGGCTATATGTGCCTTCTTGATGAGTGCGATCTCCGCCTTTTCCAGTCGCATTGCCGTCTCTTCTCTCTCTTCCACAAGTTTGATCAGGGCCTTGGCAGTCCGTGGGATCCACACTCGTTTAACCGAGTCACCGTAAAGCTTTCGTAGTCGGGCTTCGTCGAGATAGCGATCGGGTATCGAAGTGATGAGAACCGTCCTAGACGACAACCGTTTAGAGTAGTGAGGTGAAGAAAGATAAGCTTGACGGATGCCAATATAGTAGAAACACTCTCGAGTGATAGTAAAGAGAATAAAGCCTGATCTCATTAGAGCTGAACCACAGAAGCCATATCTCAGATGGGCACTCACCAAAGAACATGTATGCAACGGCGACATGGGCAAACATGCGCTTGCTGTTACTGATCTTGCCAATCGTCAAGATATCCAATTGACTGAGTTTGTTACCACCAGTGATGTGGACTGGAAAGAGGATAGGCCAAGCGATCAGCATGCCGACAAGGAAAGTGTTTCGCAAGACCTTGAGATATCGCAAAAAGAAGAAGCCATCGAGCGAGCCATGGTTGAGGACGAATGTATCTGGAGTCTTGAAGAATGGTTTCACCCAGTTGAACCAACCCGTGGGGAGCGGTGGGATATGTTTGCTATCGACGGTGAGTAATAGTCGGGAAGCATTGGTGGGCTGTCCTTACTGAGGCGATCGTAGACTGGGTATAGCTCGAGGCGCATATACTCGACTGCATTTTACGCGAAAAACGGAGAAGAACACAAGGCAGACGACGCAATAGATGACGACGGGGACAAAGGTACCACCGAGGGATTGAAGTGATGAGGACTTGGAGGCGTTGTTGGTACTCAGAGTGCCACCGCTGGATCCATCTCGGGTAGAACCAACTCTCGAGTCGTCGCCTTCCTACAGTCACTCGTAAGCAAGGTTGCCACTTGAGGTTGAGATAAGGTTAAAGTTGAAGGGGCATACCAATGGTATATCGATCGCTCTAGCGATTAAGGAGTGCCAATTGGAGGACATGACGGTAGCGGATGCGCAAGATGCGCGATAGACGCAATGGACGTGGTTGAAGTAGCTCAAATGAAGTGGAAGTCGATTGCAGCTGTAGACGACAAGTGAGGATAATTGCGACGACGCATCGTTACCTTGCGGCCAAGCTTGAGAGGACCGGGCTGACAGACATTGGGTGGTTTAGAAGATATAGAAGCTATGCAACCGATACGACAAAGCTCCTCTAGATAACAGTCTAAGATCTGCGCCAGGAACAAGACGAGGCGGAGGCGATCGAGATGAACTCGTGGTTGATGTGACGTTGGAAGTGGGATATTTTTTTCTGACGAGTTCAAAAAGCGGGCGCCTGACAGACAGGGCCCTTGGTCTTGTAGCAATCCCTGCGGCACAGTCAATCAATTTAGGGGCTCCCGAAAAACCCCTGTAATTGATTATCGAAACCTATTTTACCGCCTGGGTTGTTGTCCACTTGCCATGAGGAAATGTCTTACAATTGCCGTCATCGGGTCCCTCTTTTCGATTACTTGTTAAGGCCTCCTACTTTGCACTAACTCTCAGTACCGAGTCTTGGCAAGACACGAGAGAATAACCGAAGGCGAGGCGGACGTGGCTAGATTTAAAGAGAAATGGGAATGATGTTCTGGTCGTATTGCATTTTATCTGGTGCCTGAGAACCAATAAAACCTTTATCATAAGCACAGCCCAGACAGGGGTTGGATCGTACCTGGGAATGAGCTAAGAGGTGACAGAAATGTCAGAGCCAGAACCTTAGATGTTGAAAATACACCCACAGCTTCAGTACTAAAACGGGGGGAGAATGACCAAGGTATTTCATCCCTCGCCATCAGAGCCAAAACTTTTCTATCACCCTCAAGTACTGACAAACGCCAACCGAGAGCCTAGACTCTGACACCCATTTCCTGTTCCCCACGTCGCAGATCGAAATAAGAAGGACCCTTGTTTTCAGCTTTGGCTATGGATATCTGTTTTGCGAATATCAGATTGGTTTGACGGGTTAATTAAACAACAACACTCTTCTTTATGCTGGAGTCAGATCATGCCGCCCCAAAACAGGAACAAACATCAGGTTTCGTTTGCCAAGCTGTGATTGATAAAATGATCACCATGGGGCTGAAAGATAGACATCCGGATTACCTTTTGAGGTCCGGCATATGCAGTCATCTTTGCGCACCTTCCAACATCCCTGACTGGATTCAAGACATACTCCACGGTATCGGAAATGTCAGTTACTGAAAGGGGCATAAGGGACCCAGTAGGTACCACAAAAGTTGGCCTCTGAACTTTAGGGTACAAAAATAAATAGCCTAACAAGTGTGATCTCAAGTATCATAAACTCACCTACTAATTGCGTCCCTTATGCTCCGTACTTTGTTATCACGCTTGTTCAGAAATGATCTGGGACTATACATATCTTCGGGCTAGTTACTGCCTATCTCATCCTGATTTACCACCAGTTTGGGGTATATACACGCTCCTGCCTTATAGCCGATTTATTCTAAGCAAATACCCCTCTCTCTTTGTTTGAGTACCTACCCATCTGAATCAATGCTCGTGGCGGCATGCGAGGCAAGCAATGAGACCGCATGGGTGACAAACGAAGATGTTGTAGCCCTGCACCATCTTGCCACAGTCGTGGCAGTTTGATGGCTCACGTAATCTGTTCCATCGGTGAATGCAAGGCTTGGGAATCATTAGCTTTTTCTCCAAAGTTATACATCTTCTTGAGCTTACCTGGAACCAGTCGTCTTCAGCCATCACTGCCATCATTGGATTCGCGTGTAGGGGCAAAGTGTGGCAGATACATTCGGTGTAATTCTTGCCACAGGAATAGCAAAACTGATAACCACATAGACACCCTGCAGAGAGTTATTGAGCTGCCTGGACAGCGACGAGGTAAAAAGGCTTTAACTTACTCATATGATTGCAACCAGTGATCTTCTCGATGAGATGTCCACACTTACCACAGCGCTTCCAGCCTGTACTCTTAGCCAGGTGAAGTAAATCTTGCGAGTCTTCTTCCGTAGGGCGACAAGCTCCCTTGTGTGCTTCCCCTTTGCATGCGATACACGTATCTGTCAGGCAGTGCGTACAATGGCCGACCCCTGAATCGATTTGTGTCGGTGGGATGAATGTAGCGCATAGTTGACGACTGCAGTAAACACGTTCGAGGCCAGGTGTCTCGAATTCCACCCGTTTCGTCTGATATTGGGCCACTACCTGCTTCGAGAAGCGGTTGCGAAGAGTCACGGGGATTGCCTTATCACAACATCGCGCTGGGAAGAGAGATTCATCATCCATCACCAGCGTGACAAGATGGTCGACACATGATTTGCAAAATATATGTGAACATGGTGCTAGTATCATCGTGGATCTCGGAAAGTCTTCTCCACATGAAAGGCACTCTCTGGTTCTGATAGATCGATTGGCTCGGCGCACACTCGGAGAGGAAGGTGTAATATCGATAAGCGAGGGAACGATAGGTGACGGGGGGGCCATTATGGCATTGGGCACAGGATCGCTTTGCTGGGTACCATCGTCTTCATACTCTGTCCTGGGACGCTTGCCCAGAACCCGCGCAGACCTCCTGAGAGGGATGGAATCTCTTGTCTCGTCCATCTCGTAGGTAGATAGGGTCGCTGGGAGGATGGTTGAGAAAGGATAATGATCAGGTGGGGAATTCGTTTAAGAGGAAGAAGTAGGTAGGCAGCAAGCAGCCTTTTTGGGAGAGAGTAAACGGTGAAGAGGTAGTTGTAAGGGATGTAACTGCCGTTTTCTAACCAGCATTGAATCACTGAAGTGCCCCATTGGCGGTGCTGGTAACCGCTGCAACCACGACCCTTCAATGTCTCTATCCTTTTTTACAGCTTTGTCCCCCATAGGTATTCAATCATGTGTCTTTCGATCCTGTTCCATCACAACGACTCCTTTAGCCTGGTGCTCCATTATTATGGCCGATTCCTGTAATCACCATCATCATTAACCACCCTTATTATTAATTTGCCGGTCGAATACGATCAGCAGGTGCACAGAGATCGACAGCGTACTGTCAACTTTAGGTCAGTCTATGCAATTTAGACCAAACCTTTCGGTGGTTTATGATTCCGCCCTGCAGCTCAGACGCCAGTCTCTATGATAGTCTGAGAGATGGATGGATATGGAGCTGGTAGTGGCTGTCTTCAAGGCGGACATAAGAAAGTTCACAAGCATCATTTCTGTTAACCCTTTTCATCCGAGGGCATAATCACATGATGAAAAAAGTCTAAGCATAAAACCTATATCCGATAACTTTCTATTTTCCCGGGAAACTAATTCTCCTCAACCTCTACGTGTCGTTTTCCTCCCCCAAGTCGAACCAGAGCAGCGAGCCTAAAGGAACAAGATGTCAGCTTCGAGAGTGACCGAAAACTCCGACACCATGTCTGATAGATTCGGATATGATAGTGAGACAAGCGAAGACAATTTCTACCATGAAAAGCGTCGCCTGATCAAGGCATACAGCTCCTACATCGTTCCCGAAGAACAGATCAACTACACTCCCGTTCCCGTCCGAACGAAAGACTGCGTCGCTTGCATGGCCACATTTCCAGAAGTCGAGACGATGGTATCACCATGTGGCCATGGCTTTTGCCGTGAATGTTTCTCGACACTCGTCATGACAGCACTCAAGGGCCAGTCTCCCTCTCCACCGCGTTGCTGTGGTCAGACGACATTTACAATATTTGTCAACCAACCTTACATCAAAAGCACGATGAGAAAGGAATTTGCGAAAATGTTAGTCGAGCTTCAAACAGTCAAACGTACCTACTGCAGCAATATCGCATGTCAAACCTCTATCCCGCCCTGGTCTATCAAGGGGGACGTAGGCCGCTGTCCCTCCTGCGAGGAAAGAACATGTGCGAGATGTAAGAAATCAGCACATCGAGGTCGCTGTACCAAGGACAAAGGATTGAAGGAAGTTAAGGACAAAGAATTGAAGAGAGTTCTGGCCTTGGCTACAAAAGAGGGCTGGAAGCGATGTCCTAGATGTAGGCGTCCCAATGAGTTGACATGGGGTTGCAGCCACATGAGTGAGTACATCTTAGCTGACAGTCTATCCTTTTGAAGTAAGAGGACTGACATTTTACATCTTATAGCTTGTTCATGCGGACATGAATTCTGCTTTCTCTGTGGGCAAGACTACACACATAAAGTGTGTCCCAATGCCGTATATTTCGTCATTGACAATCCCCTGGGACTGGCTCTGATTAGGGGACTTGGCGTCTTTGACAGGATTTGGTTGTCAACTTTGACAATGTATGACAGACTGAGATTTCATATCAACAGGAAGCTCGTATGATAGTAGCAGTATTACGGGTCATTGCTAGAGCTAGACTGGAGTTTTGAGGGGCAATCGTGTTTCTTTCTGTTGCAGATATATTTCCAAGTCAGAAGATTTATATCCGGACGCAGCGATATATTGGGACTTGGAAATCTGCTACTATTTGAAGTTGTGTCTGAAGTGATTGGCAATTCTCGAGTAATGGGTTTTCGATATTCCTGTTGGAGTTGAACATCTGGTGAGATGGTATACATGAACTTGACCATATCATTTCACAAAGTCTTAGAGACTCTATTACCGGCCAGTCAATAAACATAAGCTCTCCTTACTGTTGGTTACCTAGGAGGTAGCCAGGCTTCGAGCCTGAAGTGACTCAAAAAGCAACAGTGAATCATGGAGTGCGACTTACTTTGCACTGTCAGGCAGCTGTCAAATATCTGCTGAATCTCTTACTCCTCATGCCCGCCCCCTAGCTTCGGCGTCTAGAATTCCTCACCTAACATGTAATTCTCTCTTCTTCTTCATTCGTCATCCCGCATTCAGTTCTTTTTTCCTTCACCTAGTGCTTGAAACCTCTTTCGCCTGATCCCCCTCGTCCCTGGACGCGACACAGCAATATGGACGAATCATTGATTCTCGCCCTGAGTCTCGCGGAAGCCGTCGAATATGATGCAGAGCTCATTGAACAACTGCTGCTAGAAGACCAGAGCGCCCGCGATCATATGATCGCCGAGGCGCTACAAGATGGCCGCAGAGCAACCATTGAGCCAATCTCCCATCAATCCAGGCTCGATGAAGAAACCTTTAGCATGCTGCGACGTTTCAACACGATCGCTACTAATGAAAGCGATACTAGAGAGACCAACAGCGGCAAGAATCGGGATCTAGAAGCTGATGGCACCCTGGATGATCAGAGTACCCAGCATGCCCAGGCGGATGCCCACACAGACGACGTCCGAGAGAATTTCGGTGACCAGGATGATGACGATGACACTAATAGTGACAGTCAAACTGCCAGTGGCCAGTACACCCCAAAACAGGAATATGGCGATGATCCCGAAGACAACATTCTTGACGAAGACCCCCGGGGCTCGACTACTGCGGACGAGCTAGTTAACAGCCAGAAGATAGCAGAGGAGCAGGATGAAGTGCACACTCAGGAACAGACACAAGATAATTCAGATGTCGTCTTGGCCACCGTGGAAACGTCTCCTGCTCCAGCCCAATCTCCCGACCTTGTACCTATCCCAAACATGAAGCAGTGCGTCTCCTGTCAAGACGATTTCCCCAGCATGCAGAGCTTCCAAGCGCCATGCTCCCATCACTGGTGCCAATTATGTCTTGCCATGTGCATCGAAAGTTCTCTGAGGGACGAGTCTCTCTTTCCACCCACATGCTGTGAGCCTCTTCCCACCGAACTAGGCGACTTCATCTCGCAGGACATAGTCGATAGGTTCCAACAGAAAACTATGGAATTCTCAACTATCGATCGAACCTACTGCAACGACGCCACATGCTCAACCTTCATTCTGCCCCAGTCCATCGAAGGCGGCATCGGACGCTGCACCCAATGCGAAAAGCAAACTTGTGTCCTCTGCAAACAAGCGCCGCATGAGGGCGTCTGTCCTGAAGACACTGAAGGACAAGAGGTGCTACGATTAGGGGAAGGCCAGGGTTGGCAAAGATGTTCAAAATGCAATCATCTCATTGAGCTCAACATCGGTTGTTACCACATCAGTGAGTTTACATATTCCACACATGGTAGCCTCTTCTCTAACAAATATAATAAAGCTTGTATTTGTCGTCACCAATTTTGTTACCTCTGTGGTCGCCGTTGGAAGACGTGCGGATGCAGCCAATTTGACGATGACAGATTGTTAGACACTGCTAGTCGGCTTACTGAAAGGCTAGCAAGGGAGCGGACACGACAGGCGATGCTGCGGGCATTGCCTATATTGCCTCCAGGCCGCTATCGCCATCGGGATTGTGAACGAGTGGCCGGCCCACGCAATTGCCGCACATGTAATTAGACGCTCCAGGTATCCATTCTTCGTTGTTAGATGTGTCGTATTGACCAATGTTATCGGTGCCTTCAACGCATTAGAACCGAGCGACAAGATTGGGTCGATTGATTAGCCAAAAACAAAAGATCTTCAGGACTGGACTGTGGATATATTGTTGTACAAGGTGGTATACTCATAATATTGGGCTCTTTTGCGTTTGATATCGAGCCATCTGAAGATCATATGGAGCCAGTCGCAGGCGAAACAGGGGCCGTTGCTGCGAGATAGGCGTCATATCACAAATACGAAACGACACCGGCAAGCCAGGAGTGTATCTTATCACAAAGTCTGTATACAATAGATCCAGTCTAGTTATAGTCATACTTGTTGGCTCAATAACGTCTCGATTCGTCTTTGTATTTCCTGTATTCATAAGGTGTACGCCCTCAGAGCATGGGAATAATTGGCAGTTGGAAGCATAAGAAAGGAAATCCGTAGGGCCATTTATGGTATTTCGAACAGGCACCTTTCACTGTTTGTCTTTGTGACCTAGAACTTACAGACTAACTTTTTCTATTGCTTCCACTTCTTATCTCGGTCAAAGTGAACCTCCTCCTCCTCCTCCTACATTTGCAGCTTGAAAGTGACTCCACCAATCCGTACGCCTGCGCCTTTGTTTGTTAACGGTTGTTCGATGTTTGCGCGATCACATGGCAGCTTCACGTCACTAATGTCTTTTCTTCCTCTCTAGGCCTAGGCAGTGGGTGGCAGGAAAGATAACCTCCAAGCTTTAAGGTACAGAGATAATAAAAATGAACTAAATCTATAGTCTAAATGTAATAAACTGATCCACTGATTTTATCATCCACATCCAAGGCAGCCAATTTTTCTGATACCCTGAGGCTTCTCTCCTCGTTCACCTTTCTTTTTACCTTTCACTGATAAATGTTGGAACATGCTCTATTTAGAGAAGCGACTTCACTGGTATCTAGACCGCGCTACTGTCGGGCTTAAGTGTCTTCGGGTCACGAAACATCAAGATCAAACCAAAGCCACTATCACTATTCACCTCCATTGGCATTGCCGCCGTAGGAAAAAGCCCTCAGCGGATGTAACCTTTTGTGGGGAAGGGAATGATTTCGATATGATGGTTGCCAGCATACGAGAGTTCGGAGACAATCGCAGACTCGCCCTAGCCCGTATTGAACCTGGGGAAGGCAAGTATGCAGCAGTACGGACTAATAATTACGCACCGCCTATATCCGGCCATCTCGGTCATATCGAAATGTCATCCGACGATGCTGAGAA
Organism: Fusarium goolgardi; assembly: GCA_014899075.1. NCBI lineage: Eukaryota > Fungi > Ascomycota > Sordariomycetes > Hypocreales > Nectriaceae > Fusarium > Fusarium goolgardi. The sequence continues at coordinate 2,362 of JAAVUI010000080.1, read as the reverse complement.
ATGTCAGGCTATGCTACATCTTGCCTGGGCCTTAGGTGTCATTGCTACCATGAGTGGCGCGGCCGAGTGGCCAGGACTCTTGCCTGACTGATCACGGTGATTGGGATCCGCCTGACTACGATGGTAGGGATCCGCTTGATCACAATGATTGGGATGAATTCGAACAGGAGGCTGCAGTTGAACGCTGGGTGGGTGATCAATTACGATATACAGAGGAACGGCGTACACAACAATAGCATGTATTTCCGACGCAGCGGTCCCTGGAGCAGTCGACAGATTCGACCGTCTGATGCCTATTCGAACAACGACTGATCGAAAGTTGGCCTCCGAGATTAGGGTACAAAAATAAATAGCCTATAAATTCTGATCTAAGCAGCATAAGCTGGCCTAATAATTTCGTCCCTTATGCTTCTAGCGGCCGATTTTCCGAAACCCTGATGAACGCCCATCGTCACAGGTTATCTAACAGCTAGTTAAGTAGGCGGCTCTTCATCTTCAGTTCATACTCCGCAAGCCTTCCTATGTACATGCCAGAACAGGTTTTTGAAGATATCCCCTGCCTATCCCAACCCCCTACCCATCTCGCTAATATACATCTACTTCCAACATCTTCACAACAGGACTCACCACAGAGTAGAAACCTCATACACGACGCTTCAACTCCCAGTCCACACAGACTTGATAATTGCATTCGATACAGAATTATGATCTGCAAAGGATGAAGCAACCACAATCAGAGAACCGTCCGGTCTGAGTCCTGCTTTCCATTAGCACGTGTTCACAATTGTGACTAGGGGTTCCGAACAAGAAGAGTAGAGTCTCGGTGACAATGAGAGATCCCGCTCAATGGCACCTTTCCGGGTTGACCACTGCCGTTAGTCGGCCGGAAAACAGAAGCCTCGGGATCGAAGTCGTTGCCATCGACAACCTTTTGTGCTTCGATCCTCCTTTGGCCCTCTTTCCACCAGGTGCATGTGCATAAGACGCGGCTTCGGTTGCAAGCGTAGCAGCATTCAGGGCAAACTGGGAAGATTGTAGTTAGGACTTGGTGATGGATTAATGGTAGCTCAACTTACAAGAATTCTTCTCATTGACGCGCTTACAGAGATAGCAAAATACTTCTGCTCCGTTGTTTGACATGTCTGCGGTCATGCCGTGGAATTCAGGTGAGATCTTGTCCTGAGACGGAGCTCTGATAGCTGTGAACTTTCTCTTTTTGGCAGAAGCATCCGGGGTCATGCAGATGATCCCAAACTTCTTGCAAAAGAAGTCGCACAAAGTGCTTTGGTCAAAGGCTGACGTATTGACATCAATGGGAACCAGCGATTCGCAACAAACGGGTGGGAATGGAATCTCACCGCGGATGGAAGATTTGACCATATGGCAGAGACATCCAGTACAGTATCTGTGTTGGCAAGGGCACAAAACGAGTGACTCTGAGACACTGCTACCACAAGTGAAGCACTTGACGGCCTTTTCGACCTCTTGAAGGGGCTCTGTGACGTTGACATGACCTTCGGTTTTGAGCTTGACGCTGTCAGGCTTGGCTTCGTTGGGTCCAACAAAGGGGTCGTTCTCGAACGAGATAAGATCTTCTTCGTTCGGATCGAAGTGACAGCAAGGCACGTCCTCTGGCTGGGAGGGCTGGGATTTCACGATAGGTGCACCATTTTGGAGGAATGACCACGCGTTGTGGGTGAACTTGGCCAACTTTGACTTAGAAAGCTCCGCAATGCGATCTCCAAAGTCCAATCCATACTCTCCTGGACATAGCGGTTAGTTACACATAACTGCATACTATGTATCAGATCTTCACCTTTGACCACAGATTCGGTAGGAGTACGGCACACTTTGGAGCCGGACTCTGCAGTGGGACTGCGCGTAATAGCGTCCGCAACAGTAGCAGCAGTGGTATCTAAAGACCCTTCCTAGGAGTTCTCAGATTGATCACCTGTGTCGAAGTCTTCGAGATCGTCTAATGGTTTATTGTCAGCGAGTTAGTCTTGTATTTATTGGATAACCTACCCGTGGCCTCCGCCGGCGAGGCGGGTTGCATGCTTGTCAGACGGGATTGGTTGATCAGACGACCAACTTTTTCTTCATCCCATGACTCGGAACCCATGGATACAGCTTCGAGATAAGGTCGAATTATGCGTAATTCGACAATTTGCTGCGGTGCCTCTTCGTTATCCTGGTCGTGGGAGCCCTCCCATTCATTGAGGTAGCTCAACTGAAACGCAGCAGCTTCCTGCGTTGAAACCTCCGCTGAAGCCGCCATGATGAATTATTTGGCGAGAGATGGAATTATAGATGACAAGGCTGAGAATGGGGGGTGTAGACGAGAAGAAGAGGAGGAAGAGGA